>JACJUY010003228.1:46170-56332 GCA_014220935.1 Platorchestia sp. MABIK | reverse complement strand
ACCTCGACAAATCGTAACTTCCAGTGACTGTTAGAATTATCTATATTTTAGATGAAAGTAATTTCAGCTATTTTTTTACCTTCTTTTTTCACTGATACTATAAACTGTAAGTTGCAAAGAAACAAAGTTAGTTGCTGGTGGCTTTAGGAGAGATAATTATGTTGGGTGTTTTGTAATGTGAAATTTACTCAGTATAATGGTAGGGTGTGTGTAACTCGTAAATTTCGCTGGAACACATTCATCCAGCGCTTGTGTTATTGCAGATCTTCCGAAGCCTGCAATACACCAACACAACACCGGGGTCTTAATGACCGCACTACACATTTAATTTCGCATCGTATCTTAATTATTTCCCGTCGTCACTCAATACGACGTAGTTATGCATAGATTCCCTGAATCGCGGGGTTATGCACTTAAACCATAACTACCGTAATCTACGAACTCACTGGCTCACTTGCCACATTGCTTGCACTTGACACCACACTCGACACTACTCCTCCACCAAGAATACTGCTGGTCCTGCCACGTCCGGGATACGGAACCTCTTCAGTCAAGTGTCTTTCGGCCCCGACTGAGTCTGCAACAAGCCTCAAGAGAGTGTGCCATCATTTCCTTTTGGCACCCCCCAATACATTCCTTGAGCTGAGTACACCCAGAGATTTTTATTTCTCCTTTCCCGCGTTAGCTCAAACAAGTCGTAAACGAAAGTGGGTGCTGTGTGGATATTACCTAGTCCGCCTAGCACACCATTTCATATACCTTGATAGATGAGGGAAAACTTAAGCTTTTATTCTCGGATATGGCACTGATATGGTCAAGAATTTGACACTGAGGTTAATGATTATTGTTTTTGTTTTCATATGACTTAGTTCTATCATTTTCACATTCACGACGTTTTTCTGTAATGATTTGGGAAAAAAATCAGCAACGATGAAAAACTCTCTGTCGAATGCACCATGCCATTTCATGAGTCCCTAGTGGCAATTACGCACTGTAATACTCCATTGTACTGCACAAATACAACACTTACTCGTCATTAGTGTAAGCAATGAAAAGTCTACTAGAATCCTGACTTCAGACGGAATACATTTCTGTTTTTTGTTTACATATTAAAATGGCAACATTGACCAAGTTTTCAATTACATAAGGGTCAAATACCAAAGCGCTATTCGCAAATAATATATTTCTCGCCTCATAAATTCCTTCTTGAAGTATTACACTTCACCCAATCATATATTGGATCTTTGTCTACACTTCAAGGTTAATTTTCTTCTCGCTTTTCGACAGCAGTGCTGAAGAATACCGCTTATCGATTGCTATACTGATCTCTTGTTGTGTAGTTTCTTTCAACACAACATGAGGTTTATATAGCTGTAGCTGCCAACTACAGTTTCAGTACCTTTAGACTACCAAGGCAGGTGTATGGAAACACTCTGGTACGCACGTATCCGTGTACTGTTCTCTGTCGGTTACCGACTTCCTCTTGAACCGGCCGTGCCTGGAAGTCAGGCAAGAGCGCGTAACAAAGGCTTCCGGAGCTCGTAAAGGAAGAGCGTATTAACCGCTTCCGGAGCTGGTAAAGGAGGAGCGTAACTGCAGCTTCCGGAGCATTTACTCACAAAATCAGTGCCCCATTATAACGACGCATATTTTAATATACGACACTATGTTCTAGGTGTTCCAGAACGGTTCGTTCCTTCTACTCCAGAAAAGTTTGCTTCATCTATTCCGAGACGGTTGGTTCAGTCGATTTCGAAGCAGTTGTTTCGTTTATTGCGGAACGATTTGTTCCGGGTATTCAGGAACCGTTTGTTCCGGGTATTCAGGAACAGTTTGTTCAGAATGCTCATAAACGATTCGTTTCAAGTGTTTCAAAACGGGTTTTCCCAGGAAATCCGGAACGATTCGTTCCATGTGTTCTGGAACTGTTTGTTAGGAGTGCTACAGAATAATTCGTTTCAAGTGTTCCGAAATGGTTGTTTTTGACTACTCCGGAACAGTTTGTTCCGAGTGTTTTGGAACTGTTCGTTCCAAGTGTTTCGGAAATGTTCCGAGTGCTCCGGAAGGGTGACTTTCGGGTGCTTGGGAACGATTTGTTCCAAGTGTCTCGGAATGTTTGTTCCAAGTGCTCCGAAATGATTCGTTTTAAATGTTCCGGAACATTTTATTACGAGTGCTCTAGAACGGTTTATTCCGAGTGCTCTGGAAAAATTCGTGCCATGAGTTTCGGAACTGTTTATTCCGACTGTTAAGCAGCTGTTTGTCCCAAGTACTCCCGAGCGGTTCATTCCGAGAGCTCTGAAACTTTTGTTTCCAAGTGTTCCGGAACTGTTTGTTCCAAGGGCTCCGAAACAATCGTTTCATGTGGTCCGGAACGGTTCGTTCCAGATTCTTCGGAACAGTTCCTTCCGGGTATTTCAGAACAGTTCATTCCGGGTGCCCCAGAACTGTCCTTTCCAGGTACTCTGGAACGATTCGTTCCGGGTGCTCCAGAACAGTTCGTTTCAGGTACTCTAGAACGGATTGTTCCGGGTGCTCCAGAATGATTCGTTCCGGGTACAACGGAACGGCTTGTTCTGGGGATTACGGAACGGTTCGTTCCGGGTGCTTCAGAACGGCTCGTTCCTGGCACTACGGAACGGACCGTTTCAGTTAATTTGGAACAGTTCCGAGTACTACGGAACGGATCGTTTCGGGCACTACGGAACCGATCGTTCCTGTGACTACGGATTGGTTCGTTCCGGTCACTATGGAACGGATCGTTCCAGCTTCTCTCGAACGATTCGTTCCGGGCACTACGGAACTAGATTGGGCTCCGGGGAAGAAATGTTCGTGTGGTGTATATGTAGCTTAATTATTTTAGGGTTTCATTTTGTTTACTAGGTCAAACTGTTTCCGCGTGTTCTACCATCACTTACCACAATTCGGAGCGAGGTTTGAGAGAGTTCCGTAATTGTTCCGTGCGTTCCGGATTTTAGGACTCGTGTTATCAGTTCCACGGAACGTCCACGGAAGTAAAACGGCTGATTGTGGAGTGAGCGGACGTGTGTCGTAACTGTGTCAACCGGTTGCTTAAATTTCTTCGTAAGCAAAAGGAAACAGTGAATAATAAGCCATCTAAAAACTCGTATGCCAAAGAAAAGACATAGGAGAGGACATGGCTCTACCTCCTCTTCAGGAGGAGAATCTGAAGCCTGGCCTCTTCTTGAAATTTCATCTCAGCCTCTTCTAATGTCTTCATCTACAACACCAAATGATGAGGGTTTGCAGGAGGAGGGAGGCGAACTTTACTTGGACGCACCGATAGTGACCTCAAAAGTAATTCAGCCAGCAACGATATCCTCCAACAGCAGAAATCGTACATTCTATGGCAGAAATCAATTTGAAATACCAAATTTTGAGGGTATTTATGGAAGTTTCCAAATAAGTTCTGAAGAAGACAATCCAATAACTCCAGGGCAAAGAACAAGAGAAGCAGTCTCAAACAACATCACACCCTTGCAGCCAACAGTAATCTTAGTCCAACCTGTAGCAGAGAACCCTATCAACAAAAGCTTTTTCTCTAATGAAATCAAACTGTCTAAGGCACTGGCAGCATCAACTTTTGGGGATAAAGGCATTGGCAAAATTTCAAGGAATCTAGGAAGAAGCCTTCTTGTTATCATCATGAATGAATACTATCGGGACCCTTCCGAGCTGTTGAACATTACAGAGATAGGCCTCTGGACAGTTAAGTGTTGGCTGCCAGTCAGCCAGACTACTTCTGTGGGAGTCATTGGACCATTTGGAGAAGACACTACTGATGAAGAACTGACAAAGGCACTCAAGGATGCAGGTTTTAGTGGAGCTGTGGCAGAACGGATCTACAAAGGCAAGGAAAAAATTAAAACATCAATGTTCAAAGTCATTTTTGCAGCAAAAAACTTACTACCATACGTTAGAATTGGCCATCAACAATACAGGGTCGATACATTTATTGGAAAACCATGGCAGTGCTACAAATGTTAACGATTTGAGCACAGTGCTGCTTACTGCAGATCCGCTCCTTGCTGTGTAGTGTGCAGTGGCCCCCATAATAACAGTGAGTGCATAACAACAACTACAAAAAGCTGTTGCAACTGTGGTGGCGACCACACAGCAAATAATGGAGAATGTTCAAAAATACAGCAAGCAAAAGAAGTGGAGAAAACACGTCAACTCCAAAAGCTATCTTACAGAGACGCAGTAAAGGAAGTTATTAAACAAACTGCAACACCACCAATTCAATCTCAATTTGTGCTGCCTGCCGTCACTTCTTTGACAAGAAGTCAACCAGATTCTGCTTACCTGAGGAACACAGAAACACCAAAAATTACCAAGACTATTGGCACCCAAACTAACAATAAACCTGAGATGCCTGCTCAAAAACATGTCACCGTCAACCAACTAGTGGATCTCTTGATTAAGATATTTACAACAACTGGGACAAAAGGACAGTCAAATGGATGCATCTGGGATGGTACACAAAATTGCTGCAGAAACTTTTCAATTTCAATCCTTACAGACTCTGTCCAAAAATTCTCAACAACCAATAGTACAATCTGAATGTTCTAAAATAATTTCCCAGGAAACTGTTCAAGAAATTTCAAAGATCATGCCTCACATGGAAGTAACACCCTCTCCTATAATTGGACAAACCAACCCACACAAAACAGCTAAACCCAACATTCAGATACTATTAAAAAATCCAGAAGATAAATTTCTCCACAGCACTAGAAAAACCTTGCAAAATCCTACCAGTGCTAGATGTGCCACCAAACAACAAAGATGTCAACAAAAAAGAACTAATAATTTTTCAATGGAACTGCAGAAGTATTCGCAATAAGTTGAGCAACTGTATTAAACTGTATACTCTTAAGCCATACATTGCCTGTCTATGAGACCTGGCTTTCACCAAATTTTGAACCGCGTTTTGTTGGGTACTCGGCTGTTTACATGCATAGAATAGATATGCATGCTGGTGGAGGTGTAGCGATCCTAGTCAGAATTGATGTCATATATACTGTTCTTCAATTGATAAAATTTTTACCAAGTTCTCTTGAAGTTTTAGGAATTGACATTTTTTTGCAAAATAATGCTTCTCTTCCTATACTCTGTGTCTACAATCCAAATAAAATTGTCACTACAAGAGAAATGTTATATGCATCAATTGGAACCTGCCCGCATTGTGGTTGGGGATTTCAATGCACAGCATCCAATGTGGGAACCTACAAAGCCAGCCAATACTACTGGTCAGAACATAGCTCAACTGTTGCTAGATGATCCCTCTATAGCACTGATAACTCCTACTTCCCTGCCCACCTACTATAACGTTTATCAGAACTAATTTTCTACACTTGATTTGGCTTTTGTCTCTGCAAGCCTTCAGCCCACAGTATCTGTTATAACAGAGGAAGATATGGGAAGTGACCACTATCCCATTGTTATCAGCATTGGAGTGAAGCCGTCAACAGTGAGGTTTCGAAGGCGACCAGCGTGGAAATTTGAGAGTGGGTCATGGGATGACTGGACTGCAGCTCTGCAACAGCCTGGGCTCTTGGAGGTAGGAGATCTTGAGCAGGAATTTACAGACCTCACAAACAACATAATCAAAGCCAGCCATTAAGTTTTCAAACAAACAAAAGACTATACCTGTCTTAAGTTTAATTAGTAATGGTGGAATTCACAATGTGCAGCAGCAGTAAAAGCAAAAAAAGATGCAAAAGTTATCCTAATCAATCGACCTTCTCAAGAAAATGTAATTGCATACAAACGCTCTCAGGCTACAGTCAAATTTGAGGTAAAAAAGGAATCTTGGATTTCCTTTTGCAATAAGATAACTGACACCTCTGTTTCATTAATTTGGAAAAAGATGGAAAATCTGCAGACCCCATTCTGTAGGAAAGCTCAGCCCCTTTTAACAAGGGATTCAATAATATCTGACTCATCTTCTATAGCAAATGCCTTGGCTGACCACTATCAAGAAAGAATGTCATCCCCTTCACCATCTCCATTTCCACAGTTCACTTTGCTTCCTCTTGCTGTAGCCTTAAATAATGATACTCCCTCTGCAATAAACAACCCCTTTAATAAACATGAATTGAACAGAGTCCTAACCTGCTTGAAGAGTACAGCTCCTGGTCATGACAACATTCATAATGAACACTTGAAGCACATGCCAGACACTTACAAAACATGGCTCCTCCAATTGTATTACAAAAGCCTGCAATCTGGAGTGCTTCCCAAATCGTGGCAGCCTGCCATCATCATTCCACTTCCCAAACCAAATAAGCCACTAACTTCAGTTGATTCATATCGTCCTGTCACCTTGCTGTCGTGCCTACAAAAACTGATGGGACGTCTAATAGTCAACCGACTCACATTCTTCCTTGAACAGAAGAGTGCCTTTAGAAAAACGCAGGGAGGCTACCAACGAAGATTGTCAGCCATTGACCAAGTTACCCAGCTGGAAGCTGCCATTCTAACTGCGCTGAAAAATAAATCTATTATGCTGTGTCTCTTTGTTGACTTCACAAGTGCATTTGATACCGTGTGGCCAATGGGAGTCTTGTATAAGCTGAGTCAATGTGGTGTTGGTGGCTCAATGTTGCGGTGGCTTCAGGTTTACCTTAGGGAAAGACCATTCAAAGTGTTCATTGAGGGTACCAGTTCTTCGATCAGGATAGCAAAGAGTGGTGTACCACAGGAAGCAGTGCTTTCACCTTTGTTATTCAACATCATGATGTGGGATGTACCAGTGGAGGCAGGGATCTGCTCCTTGAGTATGCTGATGACCTCACTTTCTACACCCAACATTCTAGTCTTCAAGTTGCAATGGATGCCCTACAGCAGCAGCTTAATTCACTTCATATTTGGTCAAAACAATGGGGTCTCAAAATAAATTTGAACAAAACCAAGTGTACGTTTTTTACAAATAAAAAAATTGACACACTCCCTATCACAGTAGGAGGACAGCAATTGGAATTTGCACAGCAACTCAGGTATCATCAAATAGAATATCTCAAGCAATCTTGCACGCCGTTGCTCAATTTAATGCAATCTATATCACATAGGCATTGGGGTGCTGACCGAGAACTACTACTTTACCTTTACAGAACTCTTATTCGCAGCCGACTAGACTATGCTGCCCCTCTGTATGGTGCTGCTGCTCCTTCAAATCTCCTACAACTGAACACCATTCAAAATCAGTGCCTGCGCCTTGCTACTGGATGCCGCAAAACTTCTCCTGTAGCTTCACTGGAGGTGGAAACCAATATTTTCCCTTTGCCAATATACAGAGATCAACTCACATGTTTGTATTACAGCAAACTACTGCAACTTCCAAGTGAAATTGCTAATAACTTACTTCAAGCTTCATTCCCTTCACAGCAAGTTTCTTCTACACTTTTGCATTCCATGGTGTCACGTGTTAGAGCTCTTTTTTCCAGTGTTAACCTGCAGATTCCAGTTCTCAATGCAGCACCACTGGTTTCACCGCTTCCTCCCTGGTTCAAAGTAAAAGCCCACGTCCTTACTGAGTTTCTGCCTACCCCAGTCTCTTCCCTGTCTAATCAAATTGTTCTCCAAACGTTTCATGAATTAATGAACACAACCTTCTCTGGATATACCCCTTTATTTACTGATGGATCTTGCATTGCTGAACCTACCTGTTCCTCATCTGCTGCAGTGGTTGTCCCTTCAAGAGGAGTCACCATGAACTGGAAACTTCGTCCACAGATACAAGTCATTGAGTGTGAACTTATGGCTATCAACGAAGCTCTTCAATGGACATTGTTGAACAATAATGTGGAGGATAAGTATGTCATTTTAAGTGACTCTAAGAGCTCCTGGCACCTCATACTGAATAGAAAGCCAAAAAACTATATCCCCTTAGTATGTGACATACAAGCCAAGCTGTACACCACTGCCTCTTCCCACAGTGCTTACCTGCAGTTCATTCCAGGCCGTAAAAGTGTTCCTGGTAATGAGGCTGCTGATGAGGCAGCCAAAGATGCCCATCTGCTTTGGTACCGCACGCTGACACCGACCTCATATGAAGAAACAAAGAGTCTCATATGTGAAGCCTTCAAATTAAAATGGAACACTGAATGGATGAGGGGGTTTCAACTGACGCGGAAAGGACGGCATTTATTGAAAATCAGAAAATACGGCGAGGTGGTCGTGGGCTGCACACAAGATCCGCTGCGTAGAGACGGTACTTGCTTGTCTGCGTGTTGGGCACACGGGACTTCGGTCCCACCTACACCGCTTCAATATTGTTGATGATCCAAATTGCTCTTGTGGTGCTGAGCAAAATATTGACATCCTGTTTTTCTACTGCCGTTGCTACACTGCAGAACGTGCTTCCATGAAAAATTCCTTGAGCCTAATAAATGTACCATTTTGCTTGAAAAATTTGCTTGGAGGTGGCCCCTTTATGGAATTCACTCAAAAGCAAATTGTTAATATAGTTGTACAATATCTATCATCCATAAGAAAAATTAAAACCATCTGAAATCTTGTTAAAATTGTGACATTGCAGGGAAGTGAGTGAATTCGTCGAGTGGCACTTTGCAGAAAAAACTTCCTGTAACTTCTTTCAGCCTGTGTGCTGAACTTCAGAGCATCAATCTATAACTCTGAAGGCGTGGGGCTGCATGGAATCATCTCCGAAGCTTTATTGAACCGGAAACAACAACAACGTCCACGGAATGGAATCTGAGTGTAAGCTATTGGGAGAAAGTGTGTTGGGGGCATGCGAGGAAGTTAAGTATGCAAAAGATTATTTGTGTCAGAATTGGGAGACCTGTTGAAGACTGGCTTTCAGTGAATGTTGGAGGTGAGGGACCAGAGTGGGACTGTAAGAGGTGGAAAAAGGAGATTGAGAAGCAAACAAAAGAGTATGGATTGAATAAGTGGAAGCTTAGCATGGCGCGAAAGTCTACACTAATCTGGTATGTGCAAAAGGAAGTGCCTAAGTGTGAGATGTTTTATGATGGTAGTTTTGGTAGCCAGCTCTTGTTTGCTGTGGGGTGTAAGTCATTGAGCGTGAATAGGCGCACATGGAGGTGGAATGAGAATAATAATAGATTATGTTGGCAGTGTGATAGGGGAATGGAAGAAACAATTAAGCATTTTGTGCGCGAATGTAGTAAGTATGAACAAGAGAGAGCAAGTTTCTTGAATGTAGTGTTTGAGCAGTATGGAGAGAATGAGTGGTATGCCAGATGTGCTGAAAATGATTGTGGTGTGCGCTGAATTGTTGGATTAGATCATGAGTGTAATTTGAGTATCATTGAAGCTATGAAAGTTGTCCTTGTACGTGCTGGAGTAAAAGACAGTGACTGGAATGAGCCAGTCATGTAAAGTGGGCTGTTATGACCCTCCATGCACGGAGATGGTGTCTTGACGTACTGGTTATCCCAGTGATGCCGTCTAATGGGAGTTTGTGACAAGGATTGGTGGATCCTGAGTAGTTTAGTGGACAAGTCTGGTACACAGGTGCTGAACTCTTCATTCATGTGAGTATTGAGGAGGGAATTGTAGGCCGTTAAAAGGCCCCGACACTGTCGGCCCTTAAGTTCAAGTTACGTTCCGGGCATTCTGTGCATTCCATCGTTCCGTACTTTAGGAATTGCCAAGTGCCTTTGTGTCCGGTCGTAATGAAGTTAATGTATAGAAAATGTTTCTCAGAATGTATGTATAGGAACTAAACCTGCAGAGAAGCGGCGAGATCTGCTCGGTGCGTCGAATACTCCAATGAGTATTTACATTGCCAGCTGGAAACAAACAATTCTGTTGCTACAATCACTGAAAACAATTCTGATGATACTCTGCCTTCATACCAGCCTCAATCAACAGACAATTAAACGCACACTGACGGCGCCTTAGTACTTCTCATAGAACCCACAGAAAATAATATTGATGTTAACAAGTTCTTGTCAAATGAATTTCAGCTATCAAAACTTCTCACCAACTCTCCTTTTAAAAGAGCAGTAATTACCAACTTCCATTAAGGCAAGCGTCCCCCATAGGAATCCAGGATTTTGAGAAAATTGGAGAAATAGGGATTATTGCTGCTATAAGAAGTGTAAGAGGTCAGGTACATCCTGTGAAAAAATGAATTTCGTACGTTCGATCGTTC
>JACJUY010003228.1:0-46072 GCA_014220935.1 Platorchestia sp. MABIK | reverse complement strand
TTTTTTTTATTAAAACTGTATATGTGGGGAATGTGTTATAGTATCCTTAAAAACCCTTGTCTTTCCGCATCCAATGATACCGAAATAATCACTGTAGCTCAAAAACTGTAGGAGGAGATGATTTTTGAAAACCCCCCCTTAAAATATCGTTTTCTCTGGTTTCCAATTTTCTTTTCAAGAAAATCGCATTTTTTCATAGAAGATAAACGATTCCAAATTGCATTTCCTAACAGTATACCAAATTTCATTGCTTTAGGTTCAATAATAAAAAAAAAGGTCCAAAAGGGGGACGCTCACCTTAAAAACTTCAAACAAAACATCTTGGTACTCAAAATGTCATCCAGAACTGCACCAAAAATATCCTCACTGCTAAAAAATATCAGAATTAGGCCCCTGGCTGAAACATTGTTGCCTGCCTGCAAACCAGTCTCAATCCATCAGTGTCATAGGACCTTTTAGGACTGATACGCTGGATTCTGAAATAAAAAATGCCCTTTGAAGAAGTAGGATATGAAAACCTTAAAGTAACACAAATACAGAAACCCAAAAACCAAGGCCCTACAACAGAGGTAAAAATAGTTTTCCTATCTACTTCTCTCCCAGAGTACATCTATCTAAACTATCAAATATTCAAAGTCAATCCATACATAGGTAAATCATAGCAGTGTTACCAATGCCAGAAACTTGGACATAATGCTCAACAATGCAGAAATCAACCTAGATGTGTAGCCTGCTCAGGCCCACATCAAGTAAAGGATTGCCCTTCAGGCTCCATGCCAAAATGCACAAATTGCTCTGGCTCCCACACTGCAAACTATGGTGGCTGTTCTTTTGTAAAGCAAGTATAAAGTGTTGAAAAAATCAGAGTGCAGCATAAACTCTCATATAGAGATGCTGTGGCAGAAGTCAAGCAAAACTCAACTCAAACTGCAAGAAGAGACCTCCAACCAACCCATACCTCAATGCCTATGAAACCAAATTTACCTAAATTGATCACCAAAAACAACACTCAAACCTCATTATCAGTTGCCATCCAAACTGAAGCTGATGCCATCTCTCCAAATGGAATACAGTCAACACTAAAGGAGTTAGTCTCTTTTCTATCCAAAGTACTTAACTTCTGTCAACCGCAAAATTCAACCACCAACCCTGAGCTGTTGAAAAACATTGCAAATGCAGTTATCAACACAGTGGATCCCCACATTTCTGGTAATACAAAAGATAAACACACCATAAGCTTAGAAGAAAACCAATCTGTTCAACAGCACGCAACTGAAATGAATCTTGCAGCCAAATCCAGTTCAACCCAACTTACCACAACACCTGTAGCACCTAACATGTCATCCAGTCGATGGCTAGAAGATGACGTCTCCCCCTTGCTGCAAGTACTTGAGTAACCAAATAGCCAAGCTCTCTTCTATTGAACCATCTCCGGAACTAGAACAAAGACATGACCCCTTGAAACCCCATCCAAACCAGCATCCTTAATCACTGAATAAAAACTCTACATAATGCTTCTGCAAAGAGAATTGAAAATTCCTCAATGGAACTGCCACAGTATGCAAAATAAACTCTCACTCTTTAAGCTTCACTTATACTCAACTCATCCCCATGTTGTATGTTTGAGTGAGACATGGTTATCAACTGATTTTGAGCCCACTTTTGTCAACTACACTCCTATATACTCTCATTGCCCAAATGGACAGCATGGAGGGGGATTAGCAATGTTAGTATGCAATGACATTCCTTACCTGCCTTTAAACTTGGTTCATTTTCCTAATGGCCAACTAGAGGTCCAAGCTCTATCCATATTACTAAATCAGTCATGCTCCCTTGCAATCCTTAATGTCTATAATCCAAATTGTTCTATCAGCCTCCAGGAAATTAATCACTATTTCACTTCCTTGGGAAACATCAAAATTCTGGGTGACTTCAATGCCCTTAACACATTGTGGGAGCCCAATAATAACTGCAATACTAATAGCACTGGAAAAAACATAGAGCTGTTCCTTCTCCAACACCCAAATGTTGCCCTACTCACTCCCCCATCTCTCCCTACCTACTACAATACTTACCATAACCAACACTCCACTCTGGACCTTTCCTTTTTTTCCACAAATCTTTTACAAGAGCCTTTGTTTACTCTGGCCCAGACCTTGCCAGTGATCATTATGCAATAACTACAACTCTTCTGTTAACCCCTCAACTGGTCCTGCATCGCACCTTACCAAGATGGAAATTTGACGAAGGCTTCTGGGATGGATGGGTAAGATCCTGGGTAAGGGAGAGTGACATGGTAGAAGATGTCACTACTAGTAATTCAGAACTCACACACTGCATTATAACAGCCTCTTCAAGAACCTTTCCCCAGACCAAAGAAACTGTTAACCCTTGTTTTAGTAAAACTTGGTGGAACCAAACTTGTAAAACTGCTTTGGATAAAAGAAATAAAGCCAAGAAACTCTTCATAGAACAACCAACTCAAATAAATAAATAACTCAAATCTTCTGCAATTGCAATGCATGAACTTGATAGAGTCATCTCTACTCTAAATAATACTTCTTCTTGTACAGACAGTGTCAGTAATTAACACATTAAACACTTGTCTTTATCCTACAAAAAATGGTTACTAGACATATATAATCAGAGCTTCAACACCAGAGTCATCCCTCAATCATGTAAGAAAGCCCTTCTTCTACCCATTCCAAAACTTTCAAAACCTCCTTCAGATGTCTCCTCTTATTGTCCTATCTCTCTGCTATCTTGCCTAAAGGTAATGGAAGCGGTAATAGAAAACAGACTGAACTATTTTCTCATTAAGAATAGAGCAGGGGGGATTCTGACAGAGGCTGTCTGCGGTGGACCAGGGGACAAGGTTGGAATCTGCAATTCAAGAGGCACTGATATACGAACATCACTTAATAGTAGCTTTTTGCGACCTTTCACAAGCCTTAGACCGCGTTTGGCATACAGGCCTTTTATATAAACTCTCAAGATTGGCTGTTCACGGCAAGCTTCTCCAATGGATTAGAGATTACTTGATAGACTCCAGCTTCCAGGTTTTCTTTGAAGGAGAACAGTCAGCAGAGAGGTAAATGAAAACTGATGTCCCTCAAAGAGCAGTCCTATCTCCCCTGCTTTTCATCGTAATGGTGAGCGATCTGCCCTCAACCTGCCCTCAATCTGCCCTCAACAGACAGCAGAATATGCAGCTGACATTATTTGTTTTAATTCTCACCAAAACCTAGCTACAGCTGCACAGAGAATCCAAGGAGCACTTACACATTTCCACAACTGGTCTTCAAAATAGGGCCTTGCACTGAGTCTTGAAAAAACAAAACGTATGCTCTTCACTCAATCTTGAGCCATTCCCCCAACAATAATGATTGCAGGAACAACCATAGATTTTGTAACACAACATCAATACCTGGGAGTAACTCTAGATGCTCCTAAATTAAATTGGTCCTCCCACATTGCTCCTCTCAAAATACGTTGCATCCCACTCACAAATCTCATAAAAGCTATCTCTCACCCCCATTGGGGTACTGAGCAATCCCTTTTGCTCAAATAATACCGTACACTTATTTGTAGTTGCCTAGACAACGCAGCTCCTTTGTATTCGACAGCACAAAATATTTAATGCAAAAATTAAACATTATATGGAACAACTCACTTTGAATTGCTCTGGGCTGTCTCAAAACCACTCCTGTAAATTCTTTAGAAATAGAAGCAAATATCCCCCCTTCTCTCTACACAGAACTTGCCTGTGTATCAGTTATGCCCTCAGAATCTTGCAACTCTCAGGATTCCTGAAACTTCCAAACACTCCCCAGATCTTGATCTCTTGATCTTTCCTTGCATTTGCTGCCAAAACTTTTGAAAAGTATCAACAACCCTTTCCTTGCCCAATGGTAACTGTACAGGGTGTCTACTAGGTAGTAAAGTAGTAAAAAGTAGTAAAATTTGGAAAGTAGTAAAAAAAAGTAGTAAAAAGTAGTAATATTTGCCTCAGGGCAGTAAAAAATTCTGAAGTGGAATAATTCTTGTAAATTTAAAGTAATGTTACATATGTATAAAGAATATAAAGATTTTTTAAAAATTAATTTCTTCCATTATCAGAAATTTGCCTCAATTTATTTGAAATATTCCTGTAAAGCGAGGTGTAATTTCAGGATTGGAGGACACGAAATAGAAAAAAGTTCCAAAATTTTTGCGAAAGACGGAAAAAATAGTTCACTTTTATTTCTTGCCCAGTTTGATCTGAAAGTTATCAAGTTATTTTATGATAGAAGGTTCATTTGAGCCATATTATTATTAACAAATTATTGAGAGAAAACATTAAAAAATGGCTCTTGCTTTGATGCTATAATCAAGGTTTCATAAATCGTATAAATATAAATTTAACAAATGTTATACCAGTGATGATGCATTGTTGAAAACTGTTTTATTAGTGCGCACTTACATTAAAATACAAGCTTAGATACATGTGATATCAGGGAATAATATTGAAAAAAAAATTAGGATTTAAAAATTGTGCATTTATGACTATGAGGTCAACATTTGACATCTTTTATTCTTGCGTTTCAAATATGTATTGAACGATTTTGGGAAAAATGAAATAGCCTAGCCACAAATTTTCTCGTGGAAGTGGATCAAGTGGCTTTGATTGAAATGTTTGTCAAGTAAAATAATTAAAATTTTATTACGAATTACGGTTCTTGTGAAGTAAAACATCTTATGAACTTTTTCTTTTTAATTTCATGAATAAATATTATATCAAACAACTAGCCAAAATTTTTGAATAGGTAGTTGCACTTATCACTGAATAACCATTACATTTTATTGAATTTCATCTTAAGTGGATGCAGTATCCGATGAGATGCATAGCATAGTTGGCATAATGTTTTTTTTGTGCACTTGATACTCAAAAATAACAGTATTTTATTCACGAATGTAAGCACAGAAATAAAATTATGCTCGATTAGCTTTTAGAGACTCACTGCAATTTCAGATAAGTAAGTCCTGAATCAAACTTATTACATTTCAATTCCTCCTAATGAATAATGTTTAATTCAAAGTCATATATTTGGCTGGTAAAATCTGGATTATCATAAACTTGATGTAACCTTCCAATTCTTATTCAAAGACAAATATTCTCACACTCCAAGTTGTTGCGGCAGGATAGAAACATTGCAATGACATCAAAGGAACTTCGCAGTTCATTTATATGCAAAATGTGTTTTTTTGAACGTGAGCTTCATTGTGAGCAGTATCATCTTCCTTTGAAAAGACTGGAGTTTATTCTGTCCACTTTGATGTGGAGAAACAACAATTTACTGTAACTATAGATGTTTTTTTTTCTTAAAAAAAATTACCTCGTCGTAAAGCTGAAAGCTTTCTCTTTCCAATGACGTTAATTTATGTCCAAATACTGAAAGAATTATGCTATAAAATTATCTTTTAATACAATGTGTAATCATTTGAACGAGAGTTAAGTTCCTTTGAAGTTCCTTTTGGCAGTCATGGCAATTCAGTTACCTCCAGGATGTCCCCTCAGGGGGATACAATAATTGTATCTATGGGAATTAGTGCTTCCAGGGGGAAGATGTGAGGGCCCGAGCTGAGAGTTAGGTAGGCCTTCTTTTTGTCGAAATAAAAAATTTTATGCTATGTTAAGGACCACCTTTTTAGGCTCACTGCTGTCCTGTTTTTCAGCACCTATTACTTTTTTCTTCAATTTTTATCTTGTTTCATGAACTTCTTTTCCAACTTACCGTTTCTATGCCCCTTCCGCATAGATTCCGCATTCCCTAATATCCATATTAAATTGTGCCTTCCTCCTTCCTCTCTTCAATACACTCTTTTTTGTAACGGTTAGGGAGGCTTAAAATAACCTATAATCTAATTTAACTCCAGGATGTTGTTATAGGAGCATGGTGATGCTCCATCTAATCAAAGTTCATTCTTCTACTATACATCGCAAAGTTACATAAAATTTTTGTGATATGTTACGTAATGTGACATGTTAATAACTTATTTGTTTTCACTATTGATCGCAATTTGGGTGCCGATTTAGATTGTGAGGGATGATAGAAATAGTTCACAAACTCATATTTCCGAAGTGCCACAGTGTTTGGTTGTAATAAAATTCCCTGATATTCTACCCTGCTGTAAATGGATCTGACAATCTACTAGTTTCCAGTCAGTTTATTTTTTGCATATGATGAAATGTTGTCCTCGTAATTGAAAGATATTAAGACAAGGTCTTTGCCAAACATTCGTTGGAGTTCATTTAGGACGGGATACCTTGGAAATTTAGGTAACTATTTTTGCAGTAATGCTTTGGTTGCTCCATTTAGTGTTAAGGAGACAGTAACGGTTCAAAAAAAATCTGTCATTTCTGGATGGATTTTTCTGATTTTTTCAATTCAGGTGTGAAATGATTCAACGATTGTTCTATGATTAATATATTTTTTTCGCATCTTCATTTAAAATTTTTTTTTCCAAATGCCGTCAAAATTGGGATCCAGGGAAAATTTTTCAAGGCTTACAGTTTTGAAGTTACAGAACCGGCAATTCATTTTTAGATAGCTTATGGATTTCTCTAACAATAAGGGCGAGTGGATTTCCGATAATTTTATTTTATTGATTTTTTAAAAAAATTTGACCTGCTTTTCTCGTTTTTCTTCTTTTTGTGGCGCATAATTTTTATAATAATAAATATTTTAAAAATCGAAATGCCCTGATCGATAGAGTTTGCTAAACCCTATCAAATGATATATTTCCCATTCTTGTACTCCAAAAATATTGGATGAAGAATCATTTTAAAATAGAAAATTGCAAGTGTTCAGGACAACCGTTTTCCTAAACAAAATTTTATTTTTCCTCTAATTTCCTAACTAAGTCATTTTTACGTATAAACTCTAGGGATTTATAGCCTTTTTCGAGTCCTATCGATTGATACAACTGCCATTTCTGTACTTTCAAAACTGTGGGAAAAGATCCATTTCAAAAACAATAAATGCAAGTTTCAGAACAGCTGTTATTTACATTTTTTGTTTTGTTTTCAAACTAATTTTTTTTGTTTCAACTATAGTGCTGTGTAGCTCTTTTAAGCTTTTTCAATTGAGATATTTGCCATTCCTGTACCTACAAAACTACGGGAGGCAATTGGATGTTTACACAACAAGCTAATTAGCTAAAGACTCGGAGCAGCCAGACTCAAAACACTCAGTTACATCATCATAATACATCACTGAGTGTTAAAATATCAGAAGCATTTCAATCAAGGCCATGGATGAACTCTCTTGCTATTCCCGTAAAGGAATGCCCAAAACGGACTCGTAATGCAGAGGGGAAGGGGAGATCACCCATCCATAGGCGCGCGCTAAGGCTACGCTAGTGCGCGTCTTCTACCCCGTCTATGAGGCGAACCAATACACGTACTTGGGAGTAAATTAGATTAGATCGTTGGATGCGCAAGAAAATTCTCTATAAGATGATTTAAGAAACCAAAAATCTTAAATCCTTCAGATTTCTACCATTGCCGTCTCCTTAAGAAAGTTGGAGCTTTTTTTGTACCTGTGGTATTGCGTATATTATTGACTCAAGTTACTCATTATTGGTCGATCACTTACATCTGGCCATTTGGACAACATTCATTATGTAAAAAATAGGTAGTAAATTTTTGCTGTTGAAGGTAGTAAAAAGTAGTAAAAAGTAGTAAAATTTGGAAATGAAATATCAGTAGACACCCTGTATCTGTATGCATTTTTGTTAACCTAGTTGCAATATAAACGGGAAAAAAGAAGTTTGTAAAATTTGGTGAATATAGTTAAGTCCAGGGTAGTAGAACCCCTTAACTTAGGCAAACCGATGTTTTTTTTTCCCTCCAAGAAAGTGGGCGTGTTTTAACAATATGGTGACGGCGCAACCGACTGTTTAATGTTATTCCTACCTGAACGTAATTAATGGTAAATCAAAATTTTTGCATTAGCGAGCAAAATGTCATATGTGTGAAACATCTTTAGATGTTCTTCTACCAATTCTTTGGAACAGAATTTTTAATTTCCATGAGCGCATTAAGCTCAAAATAGACCATTATAAATAGTGATGAGACTGCTAGAGACATTGTGGAATATTCGAGAAATCCGTATAACTAAAGAAACAAATATCTAAGTTGTGTAGTAAGTGAAGGTGGATGCACTAGAACTAAGGGTGAGGAAGTGACAAAAGCAATGCAGTGGAGTGGATGGTTAAGTAGTGTGGCCAGAGACAGAGCAAACAAGAATGAGTGTGTGAGAGGAATGTAAAAATATGTCACTGTACCTAGTGTAATGTATGGTATGATTGCTTTAGCTGGGAGTAGAAGTGATCTTGAGAGGCTGGATGTGATGCAAAATAAGGTAGGATGTCTAGCATAGGGTGCTCCAAAGTGGACAGCTGCAGATTCTATTTGAGGGTGTAAGAGGACGGGTGACTAGGGGTACTTGCATTTACCCATCATTACACGTAACTGTTTGTGTGAACCACATAGTGAGGGAGTCATGAAACTGGTTTAGAAAAATGATAGTTTATTGTGAAACAGGTGTTGGACATGCAATGACAAGTGACAGGGCTCAGAAACAGTGAATACAAATCAGAAGCCAGCAAACAAAAAAGCCCTGAAAACAGAAATAAAACAAAAAATAAAAATGCAGGAAAAGAAAATAAACCATACCAGTCTTTTTGGATTCCTCAAAACAAAACTTCAAAATAAAGTAAAAAGCAGAACAAATAAACCATGCTGAAAAATGAATTCATGCTAAAGAAAGTAAATGCACTGACTAAAAATGAAACAAAGCAACTGAAAAAATGTACTATGAAATGAATATGAATGAAATCAAACTCAAATAAAATCATTCAATAACAAATTCAAAATTGTAACTCAGGAAAAACATTATAACAGAAATCTTCTTGAAATTTAGCAGAACTGAAAAACTTAATCTTTCAACAAAAAAGAAATGAAAGAACCAATATGCCAAAAGAAAACATCATGCTCAACATAAAGTAAATCTTAGCCTAGAGCAACACAAAAATATATACAAGCAAGCAAACTGTACAATGAAGCAACACTCACCAGATCAATACTTGGTTTTATAGGTGAAAAACAGCTCTGCCAAGAAATAATTACACTAGTTTTACCGTAAATCTGAGTGACTGAAAGCAAAAGAGAGACAGTGCATTAAGAAACTATTGAAACACAAAACACAGCAAAATCAAGAACACCAAACAACCAGTGAACATTTAAAAACACATTTAAACTTATATCTCTATAATTAATATTAAGAATCACTGGAAAAGGCAGGAGAAAACAGAATGTATTCAGACTGATGCATGCTGGATATTACAGATAAAAAACATATATGGGGCCACGCCTACAAGGGGACCTAGGGTGTTGCCTATTTTCAGAAGGAATGGTGAAAGCTGTATTGAATTATAAGGTAAGAATTGAGGGAATGCAGAATAGCAGGTGGGTAAAGCAAATTTTTTAATGCAATCTAAGTGTAAGCTATTTTGAGAAAGTATGTTGGAGGCACGCTAGGAAACTAAGTATGCAAAAGATTATTCGTGTTAGAATTGGGAGAGCTGTGAATGACTGTATTTAATAAATGTTGGAGGTGAAAGACCAGAGTGGGACTGGACTGCAAGAAGTGGAAAAAAGAGATTGAGAGGCAAACAAGAGATTATGGATTGAATAAGTGGATGCTTAGCATGACGCAAAAGCCTACAGCAATCGGGTATGTGTGAAAGCAAGTGCCTAAGTTTGAGGTGATCTATGACGGTAGTTTTGGTAGCCAACTTTTATTTGCTGTAAGATGTAAGGCATTGAGTGTGAATAGATGCATATAGAGGTGGAATGAATAATAATAGATTTTGTCGGCAGTATGATAGGGGAGTGGAGAAAGCAATTGAACATTTTGTGATGGAATGTAATAAGAATGAGCAAGAGATAGAGAGTTTCATGAATATGTTGTTTGAGCAGTATGTAGAGAATGAGTGGTATACCAGATCTGCTGAAGATGATTGTGGTATGAGCTATGTTGCTGGATCGGATCAGGAGTGTAATTTGAGTTTCATTGATGCTATGAAAATTTTTCTTGGATGTGCCTGGGGTAAGAAATAGTGACTGGAATGAGCCAGTCATGTTGAGTAGGCTGTAGTGACCCACCATGCCTGCAACTAGGATTGGTGGACCGTGAGTAGTTTATTGGACAAGTCTGGTACACAGGCTCTGAACTCTTTGTGTGAATATTGTGAGTATTGTGGAGGGAATTTTATGCCATTACAAAGGCCCCAACTCTGTTGGTCCTTAAGTTCAAGTTCAGCCATTGAACTATGAGCTAAATGGTCTGCATGACCTTCAATGTAATAAGGGATGTAGGGCACAATTCTCATCTTTATTTCTTCTTTTCAATTGTATATATCAAGAACATGTATACAAAAATGTTATTTTTTTTGGATAAATTTTGTATAACATACAATGAATATAACTGACAGATTACAGAGATTTGTTACGGCATTTTGGTTCATTCAAAATGGTTTATCCATATAATTGTACTCTGCCTGATTTTCTTACCAGGTTTTTTATTTAAATTTCAGATTATTTATTTTAAGGGCTTTTCCAGAATGTCTCTTCGTGTAGCAAGCCATCGTGTTCTCAGCCGTATGGTAAGTTCTGATGCAGATTTGTTTAATTTCTAGCATTTATGAAATTGACACAAGTAATGTGTCACTTTTCTCACTGCTTAAAAAAATAATTCGTATTCAACTTAACGTGTAGCAACTTTGCAACAAACAGATATTTGTTTTATGATCCAGAATTGATTGTGATGAAATAATATTAGTAAGTTAGATTGAAAGGTATAGTGTATGAGAAATGAAAATGTATTCTGTTTGGTTTTTGTATGTGCTGTAGTCTGAAAGTAAGATTGTGTCAAGCTTGGAATATTGGAATATCTTTGTTCTTTGTTGAATTTCATTTTTCATCAGTGGGTGGTTTTTGTTTTCAAATTTTTTGATGGAATTCTGTTACTGATTAAAAGTATGCATTATGACATTAGTTACTTCTTTAGCATAGTGTTTTTTTTGCGTAATTCTCTTGCATTTGCTTGACTTTAGTTTCACATGTCTGCTCTGCAAGTGAGACTCGTGTTACTATGTTTGAATGTACAGTTGTATTATCTTGCAAAGTTTTTTGTTTACCCTGACTTTTTCACCAGACATGGCGCCAACCATTCCTCTGTGAGCGTTGCATGTCTTCTTCAGGTGGCAGGGAGAGGTAAATTATGTGTATGGAAGTAATTTAATGGAGGTTTTGTTTCATATTTTGGTGTGAACTGTCTGTTGTGTTAATTTCCCATTGTTTTTGTTCAAATTTGTAGCTATTAATTAATGGGTAGTTTCTTGACTTGGGTGGAGCAAAGGAGCTACCTGTTTTTAGTGATTTGGTTATCTTGTTTTTATTTCTTTGAGATCTTATCTAAACTTGGAAGCTTCTACCTATTGTGTATTTGATCAGAAATTTATTTGGTTTGGTAGTGTAAGAATAGTAAAATATTTGGCTGTAATTTCTTTAAAGCTTTATTGTGTATACCCACAGAATAGATCTTCAAAAAGCATTGAAATCGGTAGCTATTTCTCTTGAGCTTACACTGTGTAAATCTATAAAACAAGTCTTCATAAATACACCCATACCTCGGTTCTACGGACCCTGTTTTAGCAAATTTCCAATTTTTAGGACTAATTTCTGAGCTACCAATTTTATTTGAAAGTCGTGCGCACTACGGACAAAGTCCGTCAGTTCCAAAACTGACCGCTAGGTGGCGGGCAGTTGCCTTATTGACAACACTGTTTCAGCACCTGCATTGCATTGCTCCTAATTTTTGCTCCTTTTTTTCTGTGTTGGGCTTGATTTCTTGTATCAGTAATATATATTCCGTACCATATACATATCTGTCAGATGCCTTGGACTATCGGGCAGGGGTCCCCCTTTTTGTCTGTAAAACTGAGGTATTAGTGTATACTCAAATAAGCGTTCATTTCTTCTAAAGATTTAATGTGTGCCTCGTCCACCACACACTTTAAATACAAACTGCACATAAAGTCAAAGCCTTTCAATTTTTTTTAACATATTTTTTATATCTAAATGTAATTTAGCTTTGCTAAATTAGTTTTTAGTTGAGTTGTTCATGTTTTCTATTCTGTCATATTAGATCAGGGCAGTGTTCTGTTTATTACTACCTGGAGTAGTTCTTTCTTTGTCTTCAAATTAGGAGTTAGAAAATTCATTTTTCCAGGCATTGTTTTGTTAAAAATATTTTCCAATAATTAATTAATTTGAATTTTCATGGAAGGGTTTTGAGAACATTAAGTTTTTTCTTTACTCTCTAATAGCATGAAAAGCAAGAAATAAATGTAAAGTTTGAAAATTTTTACTTTATTTTTCCAGGACTTCCATCACTGACTTCTCATCAGATGAATATCAATTCTTGCATCGCTCCAGTGTGCCGTCCATGCACTTCCAGAAGTCCCTCCTTAGACTTCCAATTCCTGGTAATACTTATTTCTATTTCCTAATTGATTTCACTGTATAGTGTCACATATTTATCTTCCATGAGGCTAAAATTTTCTGTAACAACACCATGAAATTGCGTCAAATTTGACAGCTCAAGTTGAACTCGTGTCTGAGATGATTGTAAGATGAAAAATTATTCTAGGCTCCATTTATCATGGCATGCTTCAATGGTTATGAATGTGTGAAACTTAAAGACAATCTCTGCCCATTTTTAGAACTAGAACTTGTAACCTCGGTCTTTGGATTCTATTTTGAAACATTTTGAATCTTCAGCTCACATAAAACTGATGTGAATATTTTCCATCAAAAGAACAACTTGGATGAGGTGTAGATTGCATTGCCTTAAAAGCTGCGTAAATGAGAAGTCGTAAAGAATTGGAAGTAAGATTTTGAAGAGTTTCTTGTAAACCACTTCAGCTGAATCCTTCAACTGATGAAGTGATTGCTTGCACATCCTAGTCAGCACATTTAATAACAATGCACTTCTAAAAACACAGTTCTCTCTTTAATTTGGACTTACACCAGCTACAGAGAGCAGTCTGGTTGCTGTGTTCACTCACTGATGTGGTTTTGCCCATTGCTCTAGCTTCACTCCCGTGTGTTCGTGTGAGCAGACCTGGATAAGACCTGCTCGCGCTACCTCCTGGCGCAGAAGGCGCTGTTGAACGAACCTGAGTATCGCGAGACCGAGGCTGCTGTTGAGGAGTTCAGAACCAAAAGTGGGCCTCCTCTGCAGGAGAAGCTTAAGGCCTGGGACAAGGTGTGCAAGTGTCATGTCGTCTTTCTTATTATCATATATAGATGCTATTCATTTTGCTATTGGTTAGCTTATCTTTTAAATATTTTTCTTCACTCTGTGGGTATGCCATTTTTGTTGTTGTTTGCCCTTCTTTTTCTAAATGTTTTCCTTCACACTGTGAGAATATAAATGTTGTAGATGCCGTTCGTTTTGTTATAGCTTTGTTCTTCTTCTTAATGTTTTCCTTCACGCTGTGGGTATGTCAATGTTTTAGATGCCATTCTTTTTGTTATAGCTTTGTTCTTCTTGATGTTTTCCTTCATGCTGTGGGTATGTCAATGTTATAGATGCCATTCTTTTTGTTATAGCTTTGTTCTTCTTAATGTTTTCCTTCATGCTGTGGGTATGTCAATGTTATAGATGCCATTCTTTTTGTTATAGCGTTGTTCTTCTTAATGTTTTCCTTCATGCTGTGGGTACGTCAATGTTATAGATGCCATTCTTTTTGTTATAGCTTTGTTCTTCTTCTTAATGTTTTCCTTCATGCTGTGTGGATGTCAATGTTATAGATGCCATTCTTTTTGTTATTGGTTTTCCTTCTTGTTCCTAATGTTATTGTTGTTGTTGTTCATGTGTCATTATAGATGCTATTCTTTTGTTATGGATTTGTCATTTGTGTTTTAGATATTACCCTACTAGTGGGTGTGTTTTCTAATGTTGTCCTTCTTGTTCTAAATGTTGTCGTCGTGCTATGGGTATGTTTTTCTTGTTTTGGGTGTTGTCGTACTATTCTGTTATGGTAAATTGCATCTTTCTTGTTTTCTGGATTGTTTTGAGGTGAAAAAAAGCATTAAAACAAAACAGGATAAACAAACCGTTATTTACTACTGCAGTAATCAGTCAATTTCTGTAGTTATGAGCCAATGTTGTACTAGTTTGATTTACTTTTTTGATTTTTCTTGGAAAATTGTCTTTTTTATGGATATTTCCTAGAAATTAAAGTCTTCAAATAACGGCGTAAATTTTTCGTTGTCTTCATTTAATATTGCAGTTGTTTTGCTAGCGGGATTTGTTATAGATGCCATCTCATGCATGAGATTTTTAGCTGCTGACTTGGAGGATAAAACTGTAGTACCAGAAAAAAAGAAACGCGTTTGCATCGTGCTTGCTGTCTCTAGAACAAACAACATTTACTTTACCTACCTGGAAAACTGAGCTTTATCTCGCTCAATACATTTACCAAAATCTCTTGACGAGCATTAAAATTGCGCACCCAATGCTGAGCGTGATCTCTTGCGTCTTTGCGCAGAACAACAAACACACAAACTACGTGTCGGGGCCCTGGTTTGACATGTACCTGAAGGACCGCGTGTCTGTGGTGCTCAACTACAACCCCTTCCTCACCTTCAAGTTCCCAGAGCCGCCCAACAATGACCCCGTCGTTCGGGCCACCAACATGCTCGTCTCGTCCGCCAGGTTTGTTGTCAGAGGTCTCCAGTTGCTTGCTGGGCTCCAGCTTGGTGTACTATGCTCCTGGTTAAGCCTAAAACTTCCATTTAGAAATTTTACTCGTATATTCCTATTAGTATTTGATGTTATGTTTGTGTATCTGATAAATAAGAAACATAAGTATTTTATTTTGTATAGTATCACATCAAAATTCAGAAAAAAGCCCCCAGACATATATATGTGAAAATATAAGAAATATTAGTGTATCATTTTGTATAGTGTGGCGTCAAATTTTAGAAAAAATCCCACAGACATGTAGCAAAAAACATAGGAAATATTAGTGTGCCATTTCGAATAATGTTAGGTCAAATTTCAGTATAAATCCCCCAGAATTTTTGTTCTGACGTCAAGAAGGCTGGTTTTTGTTGCCTATCTTAATTTAATTTTTTATAAAAACTTTCTCTTTGTTGTGGATAATTAAAGTTTGGAGAAATTATTGGCTATTTCTGATGCTGAGCATTGGCATGCATTCATCAATTCATGGAGAAATTGTTACAGAACATCCAGAAAATTTGGACAGTATTCTCATAAAAATTGCTGGATATGCGCAGTAATTTGTGTCATTTTAAACCCAAAGAACTGTAAATTATCCACTTGTAGTTAGTGGGGAGAGAGAGCAACACCAAAATGTAGCAACAAATATAGCAACACACTAATGTAGTGTAGTGAAATTATTCACTACGTGTTGTTGTCCATCTGTAGTCTCTGGTAGCGCTGTTATGTACGTGGAGCTCCATCCTGCGACTGCCTGGCTTAAGCCACTTGGAAGGCAAAGTTAGCGGATGAATGACTGGAGCTAGTCATTTGCGTTAGGACCTTCATACAGTGTATTTGGATGCAAGCAGGCCAATAAAGCTGCCTTTTCCTGATGCTTGTAAGTTCCGATTCCATGCTTGAGGGATCCTGTGCCCTCTTTTATTAGTGTACTTTAGGCATTTCTTTGAGTTATGCGGGGTTTGTAGTTGGCGGGAGATTTATGATCTCATAAACAGAAACGACTGCTGCAAGACACGCCCTGAGCTTATACGTGTTCCGTCTGTTATACTTACTGTGTTTCAAATATATTTGTTGTAGCTCGTCCGTGCTGCACCTTACCCTAGTGTGTGGGCCTAGCTGTTGTGGCCTGAATAGCTAACCCTCGCCTGGCCGGCATCTTGACAGTTTTGGCCTCCTAGTGGTAAGACGATAAGCAGGCTAGTTTCACTACAGCAGCAACACCAAAGTATAGCAACACCAAAGTATAGCAACACCAAAGTATAGCAACACCAAAGTATAGCAACACCAAAGTATAGCAACACCAAAATATAGCAACACTAAAATATAGCAACACCAAAGTATAGCAACACCAAAGTATAGCAACACCAAAGTATAGCAACACCAAAGTATAGCAACACCAAAGTATAGCAACACCAAAGTATAGCAACACCAAAGTGTAGCAACACCAAAGTGTAGCAACACCAAAGTATAGCAACACCAAAGTATAGCAACACCAAAGTATAGCAACACCAAAGTATAGCAACACCAAAGTATAGCAACACCAAAGTATAGCAACACCAAAGTATAGCAACACCAAAGTATAGCAACACCAAAATGCAGCAACACCAAAATGCAGCAACACCAAAATGCAGCAACACCAAAATGCAGCAACACCAAAATGCAGCAACACCAAAATGCAGCAACACCAAAATGCAGCAACACCAAAATGCAGCAACACCAAAATATTGCAACACCAAAATATAGCAACAAGCTAACTTCTTGATCAGATTTCTGCGCACATTTCGCGCTGGGGTGCTGGAGCCCGAGGTGTACCACCTGAACCCTGGCAAGAGCAACACGCCCTTCTACCGCCGGGCTGTGGGCCTCGCTCCTCAGATGCTGGCCTCCTACGTCTCGTATGCTTTCAAGGTGAGGCCTCGCACGCCGCTGCTCTTGAACCTCGTGTAGTCCAACCCAGCCACAATGCTGGGAGAACTTACCTGTTAGCCTTTAGATTGTGATTGACTTACTTGCTATCTCTCTCACTCATCTCTTGTGAACAAGTTATAGGACCTCTCTATACTGAGAGCTTCGAAATTGTAGTGTCAAATAGGTTTTGTAAATCCACTTTTAGTTGTACAGTTCTTTATGAGTCGTGCTATGTATGTGTTATGTAATTAATCGTTGTCGTATTAGCTAAGACCTCCGGTGCGATATAGGCCTCTAACCTGAAGCACTAGTAACCTTGCAAACTACTACTACTATTCTCAGTCACAAATCAGCAATGCTTGCATAAAATTTTTGCTTGTTGCATATTCTTAGAATAAATACAAGTGCAAAGAAGCATTTAAATACAAGTGAAGCTGTAGTAATGGTGGCAGTGTTGCAGGCTTTCCCGTTGGACATGTCGCAGTACGGCAACCTCCTCAACAGCACTCGCATCCCCCGCCCTAACAGGGACGCTCTCAGCTGCGACGACTCTGCCAGACATGTTCTCGTCATGAAGAATGGAAACTTCTACGTCTTTGACATCCTCGACCAAAATGGTAATGTTGTCCGACATTTTATTCCCTATGTTTCTTTCACTCTCTCTTGATTGAATGTTTGTGTTCCAGCCTTTGAAAGTTCAGCTAAAATCCTGGTTAACAGTTTTATTGGGTACTGTGGCTTAAAAAAATTAAACCACAAAGAGAGCACTGGAGAATTGTATTCCTATTTTGAACGAGAAATGTTTACTTTAAATGCACTTCCTCTGCAAAGGTAACAGTAAAATAGATTTTTTTATGGATAATAATATTCGTTAATGAAGTAAATTTACTGCAAACATAGCTGTAAATAATTAATGAAAATCTGCTGTGTCTATTCGACTGCCATGATGGTTCTATGTTCAGTAAATTAGTCAGGTGTTCATGATAAAATGTACTGGCAAATTAATGAAGAGTATGTTTAAAAGTGCCGGTATATTAACTTGTTAACTTACAGGTTGCATCCTCAATATTTAAAAAGCATAAAATCATGGCATACAACACGTCACGCGAGTGAAGGGTGTGGATAAAAACTGTGTTTGTTATCTTGCAGATCAGAATTCTGTTGCACGTTAGGTGATGAGCAATTGAAAATTCTTCAATTGCTCATTCTTCATTGAATTCTTCTTCCTCATTCTTCTGTGAACACTAGAAAATTGAGCATTGAGAATAATTAAGTGAAGTTAGAATAATTTAGTAAAGTTGGACTAACTAAGTTAAGTTGGAATAATTAACACGTTAAGTGCTATGGGTTAATCTGAAGTTCAATATTCAATTCAAATTTAGAGTCAACTGTGGTAATCAACTTTGAAAATAACAAACATTAACTGGATCGGGCCTTAATTTAGCTTTCATTAAGCATTAATAAAAACTGAATTAGTGACTGCAGGTCCATCAGCAGCACTATGAAAATCACCTAAGTGACCACCGGTGGGTCCCTTTGCAGGGAATGTGTAGAGTAAAGTTAGGATAATTGGGTAAAGTTGGAATAATTAGGTAAAGTTGGAATAACTAAGTAAAGTTGGAATAACTAAGTAAGGTGGAATAACTAAGTAAAGTTGGAATAACCAAGTAAAATTGGAATAACTAAGTGAAGTTGGAATAACTAAGTAAGGTGGAATAACTAAGTAAAGTTGGAATAACCAAGTAAAATTGGAATAACTAAGTGAAGTTGGAATAATTAAGTGAAGTGGGAATCATTAAGTGAAGTTGGAGTAATTAAGTTAAGTTATTAGCAGCATTTCGAGGCTCAAATTGACGTTTGTGTCAGCATTCATGTTCGTCTAATACTTAGGGGAATCTCTCTCGTGTACAGAGGCAACATGGCGACAGCATTTCTAATTGAAACAGTAACACATTGCGCGCATTTCACGCATAAATACATTTTAACAGTCCAGAACTTGGGGCTAATTTCAGCTTTTATAGACTAGTTTTCTGATTTCTGATGAATAAAAAGCCTTCATTAATAAAAGTATCAGTTAAGAATTGTTCTGGAGAATTTCATGGTATGTTTTAAGATACCTTCAAATACCTGTGTGCATTAAAACTACCTGGTGCAATTATTCTTTGCCCTAGCGATTCTTTATGCACGATGCACTTCTCTAAAACATTGCAGTAGTCCTAAATCCACCGCTTAGTGTTGCTCTAAAATACATTTCCAATACATTATCTCGTCATAATTGGATCCTTTATGCTTGGTACAGCTTTCTAAAACATGCCATTGTCATAAAAACATCGCGTCGTGCTGCTCTAGAATAAATTTCCAAACATTGTCTTGTCATAATTGGCTGTATTTAGAATTTAGAAAAAAGTGCACAGTTCAGAGATAACAATGAAAGATAACCCAAACGATCATAATTGGTTGTGTTTACCCCCTCAGAGGATACAACTGTTGTATCTATGGGTATTAGCACTCCCAGGGGAAAAATGTGAGGGCCCGAGCTGAGAGTTAAGTAAGCCTTCTTTGTGTTGAAATACAGTGTTTTTTGTTATGTTAAGGACCACCTTTTTCTCGGTTCACTGCTGTCCTGTTTTTCAGCACCTACTACTTTCTTCTTCAACTTTGATCTTGTTTCATGAACTTCTTTCTATGCCCTTACTGCATAGATTCCGTGTTCCCTAAACTCCATACTAAATGGTGCCTTCCTTCTTCCTCTCTTTGGATTGCATTTGTTGTGGATAGGAAGGCTTAAACTAACTAATGACCTAATCTGGTTGTGTTTACAATTTAGAATTCAGTGCAAAGTTCAGGGATAACAATGAACAGTAACCCAAACGATGAGCGAGTTACCATGTGCTTGCTGCTCTTTGCAGGTCACATCTACCCACCATCCCACCTGTACGCCTGCCTCTCCTACATCGCAGCTGAGAACTCGCCGCGCCCCGCACACCCTCTTGGCTACCTCACGTCTGAGAACCGCGACACTTGGGCTAAGGTGAGCTCTCTGTGTTGCTGCATGTTTTGGTCGCTTTTGACATGCTTTGATGCCACCTTTAACTAATGAGAACCGCGACACTTCGACTAGGGTAATCTCTCTGTGTTGCAGCATGTTTTGTTACTTTTGTCATGCATTGATGTCACTTTTGATTAATGTGCTGCGCGCACATATTGAAGTTCTAAGCTTTTACAGATGTTTCTAATTCTAGGTCAACTTCTCATCTTTTCTGCATGCATATACATAACTGCGTGTGTTTGTCTGGTCTTATTTTCTAACATTCCCTTGAATTTGTACGGGAATTGCCATTCGTGGGTTGACTGCATAGCTGAAATTTAAAAATTGAGATATTCAATGTTGATTCCAATGCCTGGAGATGACTTGGTCACGATGCTAACACGGAGTTCCATTTGTAGGTTGACTACATATCTAAAATTTGAAAGCCGAAGCATTAAATGTGGATTCCAATACCTGGAGATGACTTTGTCGCAGCATTGTAGGCCACGGTAGAGGAAACAAGGTAGAGTCATTTCTATGGGGGGAAAATACACCTCCTTTTGTTCGGCTAGCCAATAGGACGGCTTCATTTCAAACAGACTTCATGATGTCACTGTTGCAACATGTCGTAAGGCCAATAGCGGTGCCAGATTTGGTTGCTAGTAGTGTTGCCAGATGCAATATGAGCGCTGCTATTGGTTCGTTACCGTGACGTCATTATTAACACACGGTCGATGAGAAAATGACTAGTTTCACCCTACCTTGTTTCTTCTACCGTGTTGCAGGCGCGGCAGGAGCTGGAAGCGGCCGGTAACGGGGAGGCGTTACAGGCAGTGGACCACGCCGCTTACAACATCGTCCTCGACTCGGCCGCTGTGGGGATGGACCCTCAGCAGTGCTTCAGGGCCTTCCTTTATGGCGACGGCGGTAACAGGCATGAACGCTATGGCTGATTAATTCGCAGTTGTTTCATTAATGTTATTCCTTATTGCGGGTTGACTCTCAGAAGTGCTTCACGATCTTTATAGCAACAGCGGTAACAAGCATGAACGCTATGGCTGGTCACCACTAGACCACCTTATAAATAATATTCTTTATTGGGGGTTAATGTTCTGAAGTGCTTCAGGACCTTCCTTTATGGGTAACAGGCATGAAAGCTATGGCTGGTTAATACGGAATTGCCTTATTAATGATTTCTTTATTAAGGACTGAACCTCAAGAGGGCTTCAGGACCTTCTTTATGGCGACAGCAAGAACAGGCATGAAAGCTATAGCAGATAAATACGCAGATGTATTGCAGTATCTATAAGGGCTGATAACACCTATACTGAACTTCATTCAAGTAGCAAGAACAGATCTTAATTTCCTTGGATGATTTTGATGCTGTACTTGTGCACATCAACCTATCTGAGGATGCCGGCATCTGCTGGCTGTAAGGAGGAGTTAAAATTGAAACATTTCATTGCAGGTGGTTCGACAAGTCGTTCTCAGTGATCTACAGCTCGGACGGCATTGCAGCGCTCAACTTCGAGCACTCTTGGGGCGACGGAGTGGCCGTCATGCGATATTTCAACGAAGTCAGCGAAGACGGCGAAAAGCACTGCTTCATTGGCCACGATTCTCAGCCCGCCAATATCGACCCCACAAAATACGTGCGCAAATTAGGTGAGTCACACTCGTTGTTAACACAGTGTACTGCATTGTGATCTTCCTAGAAATTCTGTTGTGTGAGCACATATTAGGTGAGGTCTACAGGCCTCATTGTTAACATAGTGTCCTGCATCACTGCATTGTGGATCTTATTAGAAATTCTGTTGTGGGAGTGAAACGTCACTTTGAGACATTTTTTTTACGCTGAAAAGATGTTTAGTTCGTTTGTATGTGTGAGTGTAAGTTAATTCTTTTCGTAGAAATAAGGTTATTCTAGGACTTCTCTGGTTTATATGCTTAGATGTGGACGTTACACTTGATATGTCGATGTGATGCTCTGACGCATTTAGAACAAGGTAGTCAAGTTTTACTGCAGGAGCTCTCGTTCAAAAACAAACTACTTCAGCCTATCGAGGAGTGCACCATGCTGTTTCTAAAGACAATTTTAAATTTCAAGATTTGTACCTTATGCTTCCTAGCTCATAAAATTTTACCATCTTCACGCTTTTCTGCTTAAACACACGATAGTTTTGGTGGTTATTTTCCCATCCTGGTAAATTCACATTCTGTCATTTTTCTAATTAAAGTCTAAAGTCTGTCTAAAGTTCTGTCATTTTTCTAATTTGTGTCTTAAGTCATAGAATTTCAAAGTCTTCAAGCTTCTCTGCTATTGAGCACACGATTGTTCTCTTAGATATTTTATCGTTCAGGCAGATTTGTTTGTAGCTCTGTCACATTTCTAATCCATAACAGGACACGTGTCTTTCTCCATGATCTATAAACTCTGACTAACACTTCATCATTTAGCTACGTGTAATGAAGTGCAACATGAAAATGCAGTGATAAGTAAAAGAAAATTGTGTTTTGTTGAGCTAGGAAACTCGCATCGCTGCTTTTTCCATATCAATGAACAAGCAATACTGAAAAGCGTGCATAAATCAAGTAAGATGATAATGCATGCGTTTATTCATTTTGCATTTGTGTACGCACTAATCATGCATGATGCTACAGTGAAGCAGTGATTAATACACTCCACCATTTGATTGCTCTTTTCTGAGGGTTTATCATAGGACTGAATGTAATGAGAGGACTGCTACAATTGACGTTGTTCTGGTAGTAAGCGGCTGGGCCTTACTGGGATTTAATTTGGCACTGTTACCCTTATAGCGTCATCAAGGTGTGTTATTCTTGTTCTGGCCAGACCTGTGAAAATTTTTATTTTTAACCTAAATAACCAAACCCTCATTTGAGAGTAACCTATCCCAGATAACTTGACTTATCCTGACTTATCTTGACCTAACCATGAATTTTCTACTCCCCAACCACGGTAGAGGACACAAGGTAGGATCAAATCAGTCTGATTTTGTCGACTGTGTTGTTTTGCTAACGTCACGGCAATGAACCAATAGCAGCGCTCATATTGCATCTGGTAGCATTGCAACCCTCAAATCTGGCTTCACTATTGGCCTAACGACATGACGTTTTGATGACGTTATAAAATTTGTTTGAAATAAAGCTTTTTTATTGGCTAGCCGAACAAGAAGAAATGTATTTTCCCCGATTGAAATGACCCTACCTGGTTTCCTCTACCATGTCCCCAACTGACTTTGGTCAACCGTAACCGTGATACCGCATTAAATTCAAACGTCCTCCTAATTTTCCCGTATTGAATTAGTGTACATGCAAAAAAGTAACGCTATCAATGTACAGAAATTTCTTTTCCAATCTTTTAACTTTCCGAAGTTGAAATGCAACATCAAATGAAATCAACATGTTGGTTCTCAGCAACATTTCTTTGTGTTGATGTGTGCTCGTGTTTCCAGAGTGGCGTGTGCCAGCGAGCGTGGAAGCTGCTGTACAGAGCGCGAAGGCGTCCTACGAAGCAGCGACCAGCAAAGTTGCCGTCAATATCTTAGAGACGCCGCGAGTGAGCAAGAAGTTCTGCAAGCTGCACAAGATTTCACCTGACGCTGTGGCTCAGCTTGGACTGCAGGTTAGAGTGCGGCAGTCTGTACGGAGTGTGGCAGTCTGTACGGAGTGCGGCAGTCTGTACGGAGTGCGGCAGTCTGTACGGAGTGCGGCAGTCTGTACGGAGTGCGGCAGTCTGTACGGAGTGCGGCAGTCTGTACGGAGTGTGGCAGTCTGTACGGAGTGCGGCAGTCTGTACGGAGTGCTGCAGTCTGTACGGAGTGCGGCAGTTTGTTTGAAGTGTGCATTCTTTCTTCAGTGGCTAAAAAAATACGCCGCTCTCCAGATAGCGGCTTGAGAAATTAAAATTCTAGAGCAGTGGTTCTTAATCTTTCTACCACGCCCCTATTAAAAGACCTCGCCCCTCGTGCAGCTCTGTTGTCAGGGGAAATTGTGTGCAGATGGACAAGTAAATAAGAGCTCACAACAAAGAATATTGTAAGTAGGTCCTCAAACATATTCAACAGTGGAAGTTCACTCTTTTGTCGAAAATATTATTTTGAAAAATCAGGCTTTGCTGTGGAGGCTCGCGCCCCCCAGGTTAAAAACCACTGTTCTAGAGCTAAGTGGTAAAAATGAGTTAGGAGTGATGAGCTAAGGACTGTTTCTTCAAATAGTTTAGAAATAGTCTAGTTTTGTGAAGGGAAATAGACTGCTATTACAATATTTCTTTAATCGTTATTTGTCATTGAGTGTTTTTATGTGAACATCCGCATGTGCGACCACAGTTTACCGAAAGGAGGCTTTTATCTATGAAATTTCCTTTTGGTGTGATTTTAGTGACATGTTGGCCCCGGTGGTTTATTGTCATTTTATCTAAAGTGTTAGCCCACCTGCACAGATGTTTTTAACCTCAAGAAAATTACAAACGCATTGTGTTTGACCACCGTAAAATGGCGGCAGTGGGTTTATTATTTAAGGGAATTGGAAATAATTCATCAACACTATGGGCGGGGTAAATTGAAATTTATGGGTCAACTCCAACTAAACTCAATTTTAACATTCAACTTTCTAATTCACAAATAATAATTGAAAAAATCCATCATTTAGCTTTGGCTGAGTGAAAATAAAATTTCAGTTTTTGACCCCTGATGGGTTTCCCTCATTATGGGAATCCCGTCAGTGAGCACCAGCATTAAATATTGACTTCGTGAACACCCTTCGATACTTTCATTATACAGTGATTATTAGTAGGTCACTGAAAAACGACCCATCGATGGGTCGTTCGAAAATTTTTTGACAATCTTTCAAAATTACTGATATTTAATGAACCCAGTTAATGTTATATATTTATAAAATTGCTAACTACTTTTAAATTTACATGTGAGTTCAATATTAAACTTCAGCCTTACCCACCTCAGTGAACGTATTAAAGCTGCTTCACCTTCAGGTGGCGTACCGCATGCTGTACGGGGACGGGGCTGCCACGTACGAGTCGTGCAGCACGTCCGCCTTCAAGCACGGCCGCACTGAGACTGTGCGACCTGCCACACTCCAGACCAAAGCCTTCAGCGAGGCCGTGTGTGGCGGCAGCACTCCGGACGCAGGGAAGCTGAAGGCTCTCATGCACGAGTGCAGCGCTGTCCACAACGAGCTCACCAAGCAGGCTGCCATGGGTCAGTGGACTGTATCATGGCTACCGTGCTGCTCTGTTGGTTTTGTGGGGATGTAAGAACTGAGTGTATGAGGCCGTGCTGCTCTATTGTTTTTATAAGAATGGTTGTACAAGGCCGTGCTGCTCTGTTGGTTTTGTAAGAATGATTATTCAAGGCCGTACTGCTCTGATGACTTTGTAGGAATAAAAATAATTGTACGAGGCCATCCTAGTGTTGATCACCGTCGCTGTATTGTTGAGGCTAGTGTCTGGGTATCCAGTAAATGCTTGAATTTCGTTGTATTCTGGTTGTACAATGACGTTTAATATTTGCAGCGTTATGTGTGAGCATATTGCTAGGACACCTCCACACAAATTGCTGACGAGTTAGCCGACTATTTTTCAACTTGCAGTGGTATCTTCTTCAAGTGAAGTATTGTAAAAACTCACTAGTTTCATATTGTGCTTAAATAAGATTACTACACGAGGCTTCAAATCCTTAAAACTTTCCAATTTCTCATCTCCACTTTTTTAGCACTAAGAATATCAATGCAGAGGCCTTTGTGCCCATGAAATTATATCTCCCGGGCTTCTTAAGATGAGGCTGGATCCATTTTAGAACGACTTGTTGGTTAATCATTTACTGCTCTGTTTTTGAATCCTCTTCACTTCATCGAGAAATACAGCTGGAACATTTCCAGTTAATGTGAAGATGCTCCTTAATGCATGTTTTGTCCCTTTTAACTTGCGTTATTATGTTAGCCATTTTGGTGGCTGTTCAAATGGAGACTGCATTGTGGTTGCCAGCATGCTACCTATTTTAATGACTTTCATCATGTTGGCTGGAGCAACAGGATTTTGCTGTGGTGCAGAGTCCCGAGATGATTAGCAGACGTTGTGTTTGCATTAAACGGGTAGGAAGGTTACTTCTTACCTGGATAAAATCCAGTTGAAACGTTAATCACCACTCATTGTGGTCAACGTTTACTTCCAATTATTATTATATCTCTCCCAAACGTCGAAGTCCTCTCATTGCGGTCAACATTTACTTCCGACTATAATAATCCATTGAAACAGCGCTCGTCTCGCATTGCGATCAACATTTATCATACCGTAGCAGGGTGTCTACTAGGTAGTGAAGTAGTAAAAAGTAGTGAAATTTGCCTCAGGGTAGTAAAAAAAATTGTGAAGTAGAAAAATTTTCTGAAAATTTGAAAGTAATGTATATACAGTGTAAAGATTTGATTTTAAATTGATTTCTCCCATAATCAGAAATTTGTCTCAGCTTATGATAAATATTTCTGTAAAGCGGGGTGTAATTCTAGGATTGAAGGACACAAAATAGAAAATGGTTCCGCAATTTTTCCGAACGACAGTAAAAATAGTTCATTTTTTTCTTCTCGTTCAGTCTGATCTGAAAGTTATCAAGTTGTTTTATGATGGAAGGTTCATTTGAGCCATTTTATTATTAACAAATTATTGAGAGAAAACCCTAAAAAACGGCTTTTGCTTTGATACGGTAATCAAGGTTTCAGGGGTCGCATGAGTATAAATTAAAAAATGAAAAAGCAGTGGTGATGCATTGTTGAAAACACTTCTATTAGTGCGCACTCACATTGAAATACAAGCTTAGGAACTTGCGATATCATGGATTAATATTGAAAATAAAAAAAGGATTTCAAAATTGTGCATTTATGATTATGAGGTCGACATTTGAAATCTTTTATTCTTACGTATCAAATATGCATATAAACGTTCTCGGGAAAGATGAAATAGCCTCGCTACATATTTTCTTGTGGAAGTTTTTCAAGTGGCTTTTATTGAAAAACGTTTGTCAACTAAAATAATTTATATTTTATTGCGAATTACGATTCCTTTAATAGAAAACATCTTGTGAACTTTTTTTTAAATTTTATGAATAAACATTAAATAACTAGCCAACATTTTGGAATAGGTAGTTGTACTTATCACTAAATAACTATTACATTTTATTGGATTTCATCTTTTGTGGATGCATTTGCTCGTGGGAGACATGGCATAGTTGGCATAATTGTTCTTTTTGGGACTTGATACTCAAAAATTAAAGTATTTTATTCACAAACGTCAGCACAGAAATAAAATTATTCTCAATTAGCTTTTAGACTCATGCTGCAATTTCAGATGAGTAAGTCCTGAATCAAACTTATTACATTTCGATTCCTCCTAATAAATAATGTTTGATTCAAAGTCATATATTTGGCTGGTAAAATCATGATTATCAGAAACTTGATGTAACCTACCAATTCTTATTCAAAGACAATTATTCTCACACTCCAAGTTGTTGCGGCAGGATAGAAACATTGCAATGACATCAAAGGAACTTCTCCGCAGTTCATTTATATCCAGAAAGTGTTTTTTTGGACCTGAGCTTGATTGTGAGCAGTATTATCTTCCTTTGAAAAGACTGGAGTTAATTCTGTCCACTTCAATGTGGGGAAACAACGATTTACTGTAACTATGAATGTTTTTTTTTTCTGAAAAAATTACTTCCTCGTAAAGCTGAAAGTTTTCTTTTTCCAATGATGTTAATTTATGTCCAAATACTGAAAGAATTATGCTATGAAATAATTTTTAATACAATGTGTAATCATTTGAACGAGAGTTAAGCTCCTTTGAAGTTCCTTTTGGCAGTCATGGCGATTCAGTTACCTCCAGGATGTCCCGTCAGGGGGCTACACTTATTGTATCAATGGGAATAAGTGCTTCCAGGGGGAAGATGTGAGGGCCCGAGCTGAGAGGTAGGCCTTCTTTTTGTTAAAATAAAATATTTTTCGATATGTTAAGGACCACCTTTTTCGGCTCACTGCTGTCCTGTTTTTCAGCACCTAAGACTTTTTTTTTCAACCTTTATCTTGTTTCATGAACTTCTTTTCCAACTTACTGTTTCTATGCCCCTTCTGCATTGATTCCGCATTCCCTGATATCCATACTAAATAGTGCCTTCCTCCTTCCTCTCTTCAATACGCTCTTTTTTGTAACAGTTGGGGAGGCTTAAACTAACCTATAATCTAATCTACCTCCATGATGTCGTCATAGGAGCATGGTGATGCTCCATCTAATCAAAGTTCATTCTTCTACTGTACATAGCAAAGTTACATAAAATTTTTGTGATTTGTTCCGTAAGATGACATGTTAATAGCCTATTTGTTATCATTATTGATCGCAATTTGGGTGCCGATTTAGATTTTGAGGTATGATAGAAATAGTTCACAAACTCATATTTCCGAAGTGCCACAGTGTTTGGTCATAGTAAAATTCCCTGATATTCTACCCTGCTGTAAAGGGATCTGACAATCTAGTAGTTTCCAGTCAGTTTATTTTTTTCCATGTGATGAACTGTTGTGTTCTCATTATTGAAAGATGTTAAGACAATGTTTTTGCCATACATTCGTTGGAGTTCATTTAGGACGGGATACCTTGGGAATTTAGGTAACTTTTTTTGCAGTATTGCTTTGGTTGCTCCATTTAGTATTAATTAAGAAGACAGTAACGGTTCAAAAAAAGTCCGTCATTTCTGGATGGATTTTTCTGAAATTTTCAATTCAGGTGTGAAATGATTCAACGATTATTTTATGATTGAAATTTTTTTTTTCGCATCTGCATAAAAATTTTTTTTTCCAAAAGCCATCAAAATTGGGATCCAGGGAAAGTTTTTCAAGGCTTACAGTTTTGAAGCTACAGAACCGGCAATTCATTCTTAGATAGCTCATGGATTTCTCTAACAATAAGGGCGAGTGGATTTCCGATAATTTTATTTATAGAATTTTAGGGATTTTTTGAGAAAAATTTGACTTGCTTTTTTCGTTTTTTTCTTTTTGTGTCGCATAATTTTCAAAATAAACAATATTTCAAAAATCGAAATGCCCTTATCGATAGAATTTGCTAAACCCTATCAAATGATATATTTCCCATTCTTATACTCCAAAAATATTGGATGAAGAATCATTTTAAAACAGAAATTGCAAGTGTTCAGGACAACCGTTTTTCAAAAAAAAATTTTTATTTTTCCTCTAATTTCCTAACTAAGTCATTTTTACGTATAAACTATAGAAATTTATGGCCTTTTTTGAGCCCTATAGATTGATATAAATGCCATTTCTGTACTTTCAAAACTGTGGGAAAAGATCCATATCAAAAACAATAAATGCAAGTTTCAGAACAACTGTTATTTAATTTTTTTTTTCATTTTCAAACTAATTTTTTTGTGTTTCAACTACAGTTCTGTGTCTCTCTTTTTAAGCTTTTTCGATTGATATATTTGCCATTCATGTTCCTACAAAACTACGGGAGGCAATTAGATGTTTGCACAACAAGCTAATTAGCTGAAGACTCAGAGCAGCCGGACTCGAAACAAACACTCAGTTACATCATCATAATATATCACTGAGTGTTAAAATGTTAGAAGCATTTCAATCAAGGCCATGGATGAACTCTCTTGCTATTCCCGTAAAGGAATGCCCATGACTGACTCGTAATGCAGAGGGGGAGAGGGAGACCACCCATCCGTAGGTGCGCGCTGAGGCTACGCTAGTGCGCGTCTTCTACCTCACTAAGGCGCGTCTTCGCTAGTGAGGCGAACCTGTACACGTCCTTGGGAGTCAATTAGATCGTTGGATGCGCAAGAAAATTCTCTATGAGATGATTTTGGAAACCGAAAATCTCAAATCCCTCAGATTTCTACCGTTACCGTCTCCTTAAGAAAGTTGGAGCTTTTTTGAACCTGTGGTATTGCGTATATTATTGACTCAAATTACTCATTATAGGCCGATTACTTACATCTGGCCATTTGGACAACATTCATTATGTAAAATATAGGTAGTATATTTTTGCTGTTTAAGGTAGTAAAAAGTAGTAAAATTTGGAAATTAAATATCAGTAGACACCCTGCATTGTATAGAAACGTATTTTAATAACATTCCATTAAAATTACGTTCGTCTCTCATTGCGGTCAACATTTATTTCTAAATTTAATATTCCACTGAAACGGCGGTCGTCACTCATTGCGGTTAACATTTACCATACCATAGTTTAGTTATAGTTTCATTGTGGTGAACAGTTTCCATATATTATCGTATATTACTATAATACTATGTTGAAACGGTGGTTGTTACGCATTGCGGTCAACATTTACTTCCTACTATAATAATGGCAATAATTATATTCCATTGAAACAACGTTCGTCACTCACTGCGGTCAATTTGCGATGGCAGGTCAGGGCTTCGATCGGCACCTGTTCGGCCTGCGCAACTTGGCGCAGCAGCGAGGCGGGGAGCTGCCGCCGCTGTACCGCGACCCGGCCTACGCTAGAATCAACCACAACATCCTGTCGACCTCCACCCTCCCCTCCAACAACATCGCCTTTGGAGGCTTTGCGCCCGTCGTTCCTGATGGATTTGGTGTCGGGTCTGTACCTCATGTGTTCCTTTATTTGTTTTCAACGTCACCTTTGGAGGCTTCGCACCCGTTGTGTCTGATGGGTTTGGTGTCTGGTCTGTACCTCAGATGCTTCCTTGTGTTCGTTTATTCACGTATGTGGTGAAATATTCGCGCGAAAGATTATTGAACTTTCCCCACGCTTTTGACAACGTATTTTAAGTCTGTGATGTTGCACACCGCGTATCTTCAAAAGTGGTTATTTTGTTTTCAATTCTCGAAGTATGTTTGATGCGTCAATGAAAGTATGGTCGCTCAACTGATCAAATGGCAAGAGAAATACAAAATACAGAGCTCGTGCCTCAATTGCAGTAAAGACGTTATTCACGAACTCCATGTTATAAAAGCATGGAAGTTTACATTTAAATTGATGCAACGGTAGATATATGTGAGTAATAAGCACTTTAAAGCCTCTTTTTCAGACTGTTTACTTTTGTTGCGGACAAAATTTTGGTTAGCAATGTTCGTGTAGTAGAGTGTCCTTGCCTTCGGGGATTTTTTAAACTTAGAGCTCAGATCATTTATAGATTTCCTGTACGTCGCTCTAGAAAAAGTGATCTTGAAAAAGCCACAGTGTTAGGGGAATTTATGTTCTTCACCTCTTACTATTTTTACCCAACCTGAATGATTCCTGGGCAAGTCTGCCCTGGGTTTATGTCTCTAACCTCCAATTTTTTTCTCCGTCTAATTATTTCAAACTTTTTTCTCTTAATAGTTTTGTTTCTGGTTTCTCATCCTACATTGTTGTTCATTCACTGTCTACGTTTCCCTGCTGAATTGAAGTTGCTTGCGAGGTGAAAAATTCATTTTTTAATTTTGTTGCTACTGATTATTTTTGACTTCCCTGTGTTCAGGTGCCGGATGCAGGACGTAGCTCATGTTTGACTACCCTGTGTTCAGGTACCAGATGCTGGACGTAGCTCATGTTTGACTGCCCTGTGTTCAGGTGCCGAATGCAGGACGTAGCTCATGTTTGACTGCCCTGTGTTCAGGTACCAGATGCAGGACGTAGCTCATGTTTGACTGCTCTGTGTTCAGGTACCAGATGCTTTACGTAGCTCATGTTTGACTGCCCTGTGTTCAGGTACCAGATGCAGGACGTAGCTCATGTTTGACTGCCCTGTGTTCAGGTACCAGATGCAGGAAGACATGTTTGGCATTGTGCTGTCAACGTACCCGCCTCAGAGGGACGGCGCAGGCTTCGTTGAGTGCGCTACAAAGGCGTACGACGTCATCGCCGACGCTCTGGCTGCCAACTGATCGTTGCTGCTCAGAACTCCCTTGTTTGTGTCACATAAAGTCTTTGATGGGTATCAAGTGACACATCATTGACTTACCAATGTCAACACAAAATAGAATGCGAAGCAATCACAGTCCTAGCGTGTTATAAGTAGATTTATTCCATAAACTGCTCTATTTTTGTTGGAAATTGACCTCGTGCAATTATTGTTTCTGTTTGGGAGCGCTTTTGCTGTGCGAATTTTCCTACAAAGCTTTCTAAGTCTGACAAATTTTAGTCTGATTCTCCTTAGTTCGTTACAAAATTTGTCCTATTACGTGAGTTTTTTAAATTGTGTGAGCTAAAACAAGCTGTGTTTTGAACGCTTTCGTTAATTGCTGTCAATTCTGTAACAACGTGCTGCCAACAGTGATAAAATACCATACCCGTTTGTGTCAGTGGAAGAAGTCGTTGCCGAATTTTGTATTTGCAAGCATGTAATAATATGTACACGTGCAGAAGTTAACCTTGAAGGTCAACAAATACGTTTCAAACAAGCGCCTTCCAACTAGCAGTGTAGGTCGCGCCTTGAAACCCTTTTCAACCTTCAAAATTGTCAAGCTTATTCCACACATCCTTCGATGGTGTCATCTCACGTCAAATCTATTCCTTATTTCTCTTCGTATGTGGGATTCATCAAGCTTAATCATCATGTTGTATGAAGCCCCAGAACTACAGCGCTGTGCTCGTCCACTGCTCTTGTCTTGTGCGAGTGTCACGTCTTTATTTTGCTGTGGTGATCACTGCATTTTGCTCAACTATAATCTGTGGGTTTCGTTCATTTTCTTGTGTGCTCTGATTCGTATGGTGGTCTGGCCGGGTGAGAGGTGATGTACTTTTTTGACTGTGTCGACGGGCACAGTTATGTTGAAATAAATTATTTAATCTGCTATCGGGATCAGTGGGGTTGCAATGTTGAGTTATCTTGCAATGTTTCCTCAGGGAAGTTAAGTTCTCTAGGCAGAGCTTTGAAAGTCGTTCTCACCCCGTGTACGCTGTAATTTTCTAATATTGTCTGAACTCTCGCGATACTGGCAGTACTTAACACAGAAAGATAGTTGCTCGGCAGCAGTGCAGGCACTTCTCGTTGCCTGGCTGCTCTATGGCAGTGCCACTAGCATCGTATTGTAGTCGGCATTACACAAATGCACAGTTGCTTGAGCGCAAAAATAATAATAGTGTTTCGTTGGTGGTTGTGCGTGATCGATGTCAGAAAGCACGGGACCTGGGGATAACCCGAGAGTGGGCCCCTTCGCTCGTTTCTGTTACCGTTTTCAATATTATTCACTGCAAGATCTCGCGCGCAGTAGACGCATAATTTGGCATTTTGTCACACTGTTGCAGTGCAGTGAAAGAGGCCAATGGCATCTCCCAGAGGAATGAAGTGCAATACAACTTCCGGCGGTTTAGCTAACTTCAACTTAGTGTAGAAAACTAGCTGGTTAAATTTTAACAATCAAATGTTCTGAAATAAAGTTACAGATTTTTATATGAGTAAAATAAAAAGGTTTAATTTCTAGTCGCATTTTGACTCAAAGTATTTTCGCATTTAGTTCCTATTTATTTCCGTGGGTGTATTTAGTTGCCACCTTCCAGACAAGCTGAGGCAATGGTTTGTTCTGCATATTAATTCTGCTTGTATCAATGAACTATGAGCTCAGCAGCATCTACGACGTTAACGCCAACAACAGAGACTTTTCAATGCTTCTTTCAATGCAATGCTTGTGTTACGCGATCTTCATGGAAGATATGAACTCGATATTACGAGTAATTTAATGACCATAATCCCATGTATATTGAATACATCTATGGTTACGATCAATGTTACACAGGTCTGACCATATAAAATGAAGTAATCTTTTGTCACGTGAACACTGCTTTTCTATGTAGTCAGCAATGTCAGGTGACGTCCTTGCTTCATTTTATCTGACGGGATGCAATTTTATTATACTGCTTCATGTGAAGTATTATTTATCGTGAGTGGGGAATGTCCCCCTTCCGCTGCTGTGAGTCCTAATAGATGTAGGCTGTGTGACTGCAGGCCAGTGTTACCCTGGGATTGAATTTTGAAGCATGAATTGTTTCAAAATTCACAACCCAAGTATGTCATGTCACGAGATTATTACGTTACGACTTCAATGTCGTAGGGATACAGCTGGCAGCATTTATTTAGACCGACGTGACAGTGCGGCGTGCTATAGCGCGTACGTACTTGGCACAAGACCGTCTATCAATAACTTCTGTCAATCAGACCAAAAAAAGCGCAAACTCTCGAAATTTTTATTTTGTTAACAGGTTTGAGTTCTCTTACGTGGAAGACATCCTCTAAACTTTCAGTTGCTGTTCTGTTGTGGTGGTAGGAGTGGCTATTCACGTAATAAAAAACTCCAACTCCATGGAACTCCATACAAAGAGCTCTCCTGAAAAGTCTTTTCAAATGCACTTGGTGCTTTTTTGTCTGATCGACAGGCTTGCGCTGCTAGCTGGTGCACTAACACGATGTAAATGATTTCAAAGTCCGGCCTCTGGTTGTGAAACAGATTCGCCTCAGGCGGTAAGCCTCTTGAGGCGGAGATGTGAAAATGCTTGGGAATACTGTTGCCATTTATTCGTATTCCTAGCATCCTCAGTCGTTGTTGATATATATCAAGTATTTATAATTTCCTATTTAATGCGATATTTTGGTGAATGTTTTGTTTAATTTCACCTTGTTTCTTTTCACGCTGATGAGCTGATTCGTTCCTGTAAAAAAGCATCGGATCACGTGCAATGCGAGCGTGGGTTATACATGTCCTTAGGCGCTCATTGGAGCTCGTAGGAATCTCGAATACTTACAATGCGACACACTGACGAGGTCTGTCCTTGTCAGCATAACAGAAAAACTGACCCTCCCCAAAGAAGCGTCTTGATGCAGGTAGTAGAACTTTTCTTGCTGCCAGAGTCTGGTGTAGTTTCAAATACTAAGCATAGTTTGACTAATTTTCCATTTGACTTTCAAGCCTTTCTCCATTACCTTTGCCTTCTAAATCAAACAACTCGACAATTTTACATCCAATCCACTTCAACATTGCTGCTCTCAGACCACGAGTAGTAATTAGTAATTATAAACATGTAGTTTAATAATAATGAGAGGTGTTGATACAATCAACATTAAAGCACGGATGCGGGTCCTGTACCGCTTCCCTCTACGCATGTCATCTGCGATCCGTAGTTTAATAACGTCTCAACCGTCTCCAACCGTTCGCTCATATTCGCTTTTTTCATGGTAGAGTCAATTCGTCTTTTTCCAACAATCACTGGGACAGTTTTATCAAACATGTCATCTACACAGCATTCTGGTGCGCGAAAAATTTTCCAGAGAAATAAAAACTGGAGTCAATTCTAAAGTTAATTACTACCTTATGTGACCCAAAAATTACCATTAGAAATCAGTTACCTAACTCACACGATGATTCATTAAAGCCATGAGAAACTAGGATAAATTTCAACCCTTACTAGGCGAGGTTCGCGTAAGCTGATGTTCAACTCAAAGATCTAGACTCCACTCAAACCTCTTCAGGCTTAACAGTAGCGGTTGCCTGTAGAAAAAGACGGAAAGTGAAAGCACTATTGGGTCAGATCATGAATTTTAATGTGTAATTCCCAGATTATTAGGTTTTTTTCGTACGAGGCTTAGGCTTGAATTTTAGACGTATTTCATCGTTGTGGCCTTCTCTGTTGCGAGCGATCTCGATGCACAGGAACTGAACTCGCGTCACCAGAATTGTGTTCTCCTCGTTGTACTCGCCACTGGAGTCGATACGGACCTGCGCGCCACAATAAAACGTTACATCACACGCTAAACGTTGCGTCAGTCTAAAGCGTTGCGTCACGCTAAGCATTACGTCACTCTGAGCGTTACGTCACGCAAAAATCACTCCTGATACGGTCACGTTGAACTGTGAAAGATTCGAGATCACTACAATTTAAAAAATCAATCACAGCTCTAACTAATCAATACTCAATAATTGATGAAGCACTCAAATACTATTGCCAGAAAACACGTTGGCCAGAATTGTTGGCATTCAAATAAAGCTGCTAAAGATTTGATCCTCATCGGAAGTTCCCCAAGTAAAAGATATATAATGAGATTAGAACCGTACTAGATGTTATAAGATAAACCATGATACAAACATTCTGGCATGAATGCAAGTTTAGTCCGAAGACTGCAAGACACTCAAAACACGGAATTCCTAAGGCCACCAACAAAATGGACATTCTATCTATCCTCCCGACTTTCGATAACGAATCACGACTTGATAGATGAAAAGTCGCCAGTAAAGACTTCCCTCAACAGGCAAATGTTGGAATACTTGATACACAAATAATTCTGCAAACTTTTCCTGTGCGTCAATAAGAAATGAAGGCCAACATCCCAAGTTAGATGTCTGTGTACACAACCAAAGGCAAATTTCCCTTACTTCAAGACGACAATAACACGATCTCAAGAAAAAAAACGCTCTATGTGACTTAGGTCAATCCTTACCACAAAACTCCCCAACCAATGTTATAGGAAACCTTACAGAAATACCAGCGCTATTCTAAGAAAATCTTTCACTTATTAGTTTCTGCTCATGTTTGATAAACACACTAATAGCATAAAATGACAGTAAGAATGGTAACAGTCAATAGGCCAAAGACATATCATAAATTAGCAAACTGAGATACGTCAGTCACTCACCAGCGTGGCAAAGCTAAAATCTTCGACTTCACTTTGTAGCTTGTTCATGAAAGGTCTCCACTTCTCTTTTGCTTCTTTGCTCTTCAAAGCATTTTCCTCCAGGACCTTCACGCTGAAATCAGGGAAGTTTTCTCTGAAAGTTTCATATAGCAGCTGATCTTTTTGTGTGAGCTTCAGTGATTTGGGGTCAACCACACACAGAATCTGAAAAGTAACAAATGAACTTAATTCACTAAAGCTGTGAGACAATTTAAAATGATTTCAGCTTCAGCATGAGTGAGTGCAAAATATAATTGATTAGTTCACATTAAGCGTTCAAAACAAAATAAAACCTTTTGCACTTCAATACTTGCATCACATCAAAAGGACTAAAAAATTACATGTATCTCATACTGGAAGCACACTTTGTGCATTACTGAGTCCAATGTAAACTTTTGCATTCTTCACAAACATGAATCCATGTTTGTATAATAAATGATGAATAGAATGACAATATAAATATTCCACTGAAATTGAGACTAAATTGCTGCTATAACACCCTTATAGCCTCAAACCCTCCATGAGAACCAGCAAAGCAAAAGCTACTCAAGACTAACATGGCCACTACAGCTCACCCAAACTCACATTAAAATGTATCTCAGCATGCTCCATTGCTTTCATGGCCCACATGCCCTCCATTGTTGGCTGGAAGAATTGCACACATTAGTCAGAAGTCAGAATTGCAGAAATATAAAATGTTCACTTGAATAATCACTTAAAAATTTCAAACATAAAAGAACCAATGCAAAAATGATGCACACGCATCTTTTAATGATAGCACAGCAGTAGCTACTCATTCAAATCCTTCAGATAAAAATAAAAATTTTATTTTCACAAGCATAACTCTCTGAATTTTAATATACAGATTAAGCATTATGTATGAAGAGTAAGACAATCCTATTTCTAACTATGAAACTATATTTTCTTTCACAAGGTATGCATAATAAAAAAAATCTAAAATATTGGACTTGTCAGTTGCAACAAATTTAATAGGTATTCATACCTCACCTAATAAAAAAAACCCACTAATGAATAATCCAAGTTACAAAACATTCCCTTTGAAAGGCCTCTCTGTGTATTTTTATAACTTTTTAAAGGGCTTGGGAGACAATATTGAGGGTCTTGGAACAAATCAGGCCTTTCACATGTAAGATGTAACTCTACTTACAAAAAAATCACGTTCCAAACTGCTTCTGGAATCAATTAGTTTTGTAAGGTGGGGTTTGACTGTACTCAAATTAAAACATCTACATACACTGCCTACTGCACTAAAAAATGTAACATTAATGAGATTTCACATAAGTAATTAATCAAAATGACAATCAGGTTAAGTATCCCACCATACACTAAAACGAGCAAATAATTTCCACAGTAAAAAACAAATACTGATGTACTGAGTTTATGCTTCACAGCTGAAGTAATAAACCTAGTAGGACTGAAAAAAAGATTCATCCAGCCAAGGCCTTTAACAAGGGAACAGCTGCAGTCAACTTACGTCATTGCCGAGTGCGTTGGGGTCAATGATGGATGCGTTGGCAAGCTGCATCCCACCCCCTGGCCCAACACCTGCTCCCTGGACAAGATTGTTTCCATGTTAAACTATCAGATTATAATCAGATACTAAGCATTAGTAGTATCTGATGGAAATAAAATATTAGTTATATACCTTGGTATATAACTAATACACATATACAGGCAGAATCATTAGAAACCTTGCTACCTTCCAAAAACAATGTCAAAAAAGGAGAAATGATAGAGTTTTACTTAATTTAGAACGTAAGTACAGAGGTATACTTAACTTCAAAATTACCTCTTTTTTCTTGAAACACAAGCAGATCTGTAAATTATTATAAACTTGATTGTAGGAACTTCTTCAAAGAACACCTTACTTACCACTCTACAAATAATTAAAATTTAGATATGATACAAAATAAAATAAAAATAAATAAATGCTTTTAACATCTGCCAGACATTTTCATTACGCAATCATGTATGGCCATTGAAAAAAAAGTACCTCCATTGAATTTCCACAAAAAAAGAGAATATTTAGTGTAAACTATAGAAAATGACAAATCTAAGCCTAAGGTATGTTCAACCACAGGATGACCTTTGCACAGGAACAATAACAGTAAATAAAGTGAAAAGACAGAAAAATATCGCAAAGAAGGCATTAAACTGAAAGAAGCGTAATGGGTGTGAAATATAGAAGCCCCAAATGCGCAAGTATAGCTGAGGCACCTCAACAGTATCCCTCATATGGGCACCAGTCTTTGTTGCAATAGGATTGTCAAAGCTAACAAACTTAATGCTGTTGCCTATTTTACACTCCCTGAGTGGCCATGTTTAAATATAAATCAGACTGTGTTTATACCATTTCAGTTGAAAGTCCATAGTTACATGAATGAGTTATCTAGCCAGCAAATGCTGAGATATAGATGTTGAATGAAAAGTTACTGCATGAAAAGTGTTAGGTAGTTTGATTTGCATAGTTTTTATTTTCTCATTTATTCTGTTTTAATTTTAAGTTTCTCTTCAATTGCTACAGCACTGAGAATAAAATGAAAACACTATGCACAAAGTGCTTTTAACTTTTTAGCAGAAATGCATCAAGTGCAGCTGCTGTACCTTACAACAAATTGAAACAATAACTTTACTATTAAAATAAACCTCATAAGCATTTTCTAAGTTCTGAAGGAAAACACTCCATTAAATGTTAAACCCTTGCTATCAATTGATTTAGTACTACTGAAATACCAAAAGAATGATGCTACAGTATCTCTGCAGCAGCACATTTAACATCCAGTTTTACAGCAGTTTCTATCAGTGTGATGAACTTATCTGCTCCCATAGAAATTCTGCAAGTAACTCCAATGATGGACACAGAACTGTAATGGCAAAGTGGTGGTTCCATTCATTTATAAAACCAGGTAGTACATGGTGCAGGCGTGTGGGACAATTTTTACAGTCCAGAATTGCTGGAGGCCAATAATGAATTGTTGCAACTAAACCATAGACAAAATCTACTACTTCAAACTGTCCCTGGGCCATACTGTACTTTGGCAATAAACTGAAAAAACAAAACAATAAAAACACTTTGAAGAACATCGTGAACTGCATTCTCACGCAGTCAAATCGTACACAAAAACACCAAGGCTGCTACTCTTGAAGTCAACATTGCTAAAATTATTTCTTGCCATCAAATATTAAAAGGTAAACGTTTTGAGCACCAGGCTCATCATCAGTACAAGTTGTCTGAAAAGAACCAAACCAAGATGAATAGATAAAAATATACAGGAAATAAACACAGAATTCAAGAAATACTACTACTAAAATCAAGAGGAGACCATATACAAAGGGTGCGCACTGTTAGTTTCATTAAGAGGTTTAAAAATGTACAGTGGTACCTCGGTACTCAATCATAATCCATTCTGAGGTGGTGGTCGAGCACCGATTTGTTCAAACACCAAAACCAATTTTCCTAGAGCTAGAGCAATACAAAAAAGTTTAAATCTGAGAAGAAATACTCAAACAAACGGCGTTCGTCTTACTCCGCTGGTGGTCCGAGTCGAACTGACGCTTACCCACTGGCCAAGAAGGGCCAAGGAGCGCGTTCGGGTCGACTCGGCTAGTCGAGTACCAAAAATCTGTTTGAGGTCCGATGCATTTTCAACTCGAATTTTTTGGTCGAGCACCGATTTGGTCGAGTACCGAGGTACCACTGTATAAGGATTCTACAATTCCTAAATCATTCTGATGGCTAGCTGAAGCTAAAATGCTAAAATTACTGCACTGTACACTGGAGCTACACTGTTCACTATGGAGGCGCACCAAAGAGTGAGAGGGATGGGCAAGAATCCCTCTAGTCGGGCTACTATGTCCAGCATGCTTCGCTACTCTGACACCCAAAGTTTTGCAGGTAGAGCCTACATAACTAGATGCACATTGTACACAACAGAAGTCGTATGCAAGAGAGCGGTGCATGCTGGAAATTAATTTATTTTTGTAGTTGATAAACAAACCTATAGTAAATTTGTTTGTAGGAATAATTCTGAAATCAACGTCCCGTAAATATGAGTGACGAATTTTGACAAGCTCTGTTCTCATTTGTTCAGATTTAGACCCAAAGTATAAAAAAGTCAAGTAAAATCTCTTTTGTGCACTATCGACGAGATTGGCGGATGAGCTATTTTTGGAATTTAAAAAAGTTTTATCAAAGATTGAACCAAACCAATAGGAAAACCATTATTCTTGAAAAAATTACACAAAAAAGAGAATTCATGGTGAAGTAAATTGTAATTTGAACATATATTAAAGGCGCTATGTAAAAGAGTTTTTATGCTATTAATTTTAAAGAGATTAGGTGTGAAACTAAAAAAAACAGTACCGAGTCTTGTAATAGTAGGTTTTCGGTAAACAGAAGTTTAGAAAATTCCGTCACGTTTAGTAATCAAGACATCTAGAAATGAAATCTTACTACCAACCTCTGGTTCAACAGTGAACCTGATATTGCTATGTTTCAAACTCAAATAATCAAGAAATTGGGCAGAATGGGATGGGACTTTTACAGGACTCGATCCTAGTTTTTTTTAGTTTCACACCCAATTTCTTTGAAATTAATAGCACAAAAACCCTCTTACATAGAGCCTTTAATATAAGTTCAAATTACAATTTATTTCACAATGAATTCCCTTTTATGTATAATTTTTTCAAGAATAATGGTTTTCCTGTTGGTTTGGTCCAATCTTTGATAAGAATGTTCTTTAAATTCCAAAAATAGGTTCACCCGCCAATTTCGTCGATAGTACAAGAAAGAGATCATACTCACCTTTTTTATCCTTTGGGCCTAAATCTGACCAAATGAGAACAGAGCTTATCAAAATTCTTCACTCACATTAACCTGATGTTGTTTTCAGAATTATTCTTACAAGCAAATTTACTATAGGTTCGTTTTCAACTACAAAGATAAATTACCTTTCAGCATGCACCACTCTCTTGTATATGAATTTCGTTGTGCACAGTGTGCATTTAGTTACGTAGGCTCGACCTGCAGAACTTTTGGTGTCTGAGTAGCCGTAGTAGCCAGACTGGAGGGATTCTTGCCCATCCCTCTCACTCTTTTGTGTGCCTCCATAGTGAACAGTGTGGCTCCAGTGTGCAGTGCAGTAATTTTAGCATTTTAGCTTCAGCCAGCTGTCAGAATGATTTAAGAATTTTAGAGTCCTTACCACATCTTTAAACTTAAGCTGCCTCTGAATGAAACTAATAGTGCCCACCCTTTGTACATAGTTTCCTCATGATTTTAGTAGTAGTATTTCTTTAACTCTGTGTTTATCTACTGTATATTTCTATCTATTTCATCTTAGTTTTGTTCTTTTCAGACAACTTGTACTGATGATGAGCCTGGTGCTCAAAATGTTTACCATTTAAATATCTGACAGCAATAAATAATTTTAGCAATGTTGACTTTGAGAGTAGCAACCTTGGTATTTTTATTTATAGAAACACTTGTAGCAGAAAACCTTGAAACACTAAGCACGCTCAAACTAATATTGTCTGTCTATTGTTCAAGACGGGGTTATTTCTTAATATCTCATCTACAAAGCATTACAAATTGAGTATAGTTATTAAAAGATGACTTCATCCTGTTCATTTATGAGTGAATAATTTTAGTTAGAAAATGATTATCTTTCCATTATAAGAAAATCTTATTAAAAATTAACGGTGCATGTTTTGTTATTTTTTAGATATTATACACATTTAAATTAAAAGTTTACTGAAGAAAATGCATCAAATTTATATACTAGTAGTAGTTGATATACTTAACTTTCACTCACAAAGACTGAAAAAATTCATAAACAGCAAGTCAACATATATTAAAAATATTACTTACCAATTCTTTCAAAATTTCTGCCTGGCTGACCATGGTAACTACCTTGAATTAAATGATCTATAAAAAATCTGGAAAAAATATTTTTTTACATACACAGATTATAAAACCCTACCACAATCTAATAATTCAACAGAAAATATTAAATTAATGCTAGTAAAATAAAAAATGTAGCCTCAAGTTCTGAACAATCAGAAGTAACTTTGATGCTTCTTTGTAAAATATCAGAAGCAACTTTGATGCTTCTTTGCTCTCTTTTATTAAGAAAGGCAAGCATGCCAATCTTGCACTAATGCAAAGAAGTGCCATGTGAAGCAGCACTTCAACATCCAGACTGATTGAGTTTGGTCTTAAGGAAAGCTACTACCCTAAAATTATCCCATTTACTTAATTTTTTCATAATTCACATTTCTATTGCAACTAGGTTAAAAAAATGCGTTCAGGTGTGTAAAGTTAAATTCTGCATTTGCCTCTATTAAAATTGTTGAATTTTACAGTAGAAAAAAGTTACTTGGCAAACATAAAAACATATATTTACGCCAAACATTTTTCACCCAACAATTTTCAACGTAGAAGCGTAATTTCGGTCAAATTCGATGCGGTACATCAATGGAAACAGTGTAACAAAGTGGGATTCTATCTACATTCCAAATTTAATTTTTATTGTGAAAAAACTGGGATTCTTTTGGGGGGAAAAAATGTTCCGGAACATTTGTAACTATAAATTTTTTTTCTAATTCAAAATTCAAAATAATCATTTGTTACGCTGTTTCCAGTCTTTTTGCGCCATAAATTGTAGGGTGAGAAATGCTTGGCGTATATGTATATTTGTTCTGTTTGTGCAATAACTTTTTCTATTGCAAAATTAGAGAATTCTTATAGAAGCAAATGTGTTCAGAATTGAATTTCACAAATGTGAACATATTTTTGTTAACCTAGTTGCAACAGAAATGTGAGATTTGAAATATTAGGTAAATGAGGTAAATTTTAGGGTAGTAGCTTCCCTTAACCCATCATTACATCCTGGACTCTTAGAAGGTTGGTGAAGCTAGTACATGTGGCACATCAGTAAACCTAGGGTTGCCATACATGGTTTTAAGCATCTTGTTGAGCGCTATTCATTGGTGGAAGGTAAAATAAGGTGGAGAGGAGAAGATAGAAGAGATAACATGTTCATAGCTGTATGAATTCTTCCGCTCAGTCTGGTTTCTGAAGAAAACAAGTGAGGAGTGTGGCTCCCGGGGCTGCGTGACCCAGCAGTGTAGCCGAGGCATGTTGGCACACACTTTGCCTCCTAGAAAATAGAAAAAAATTTCACACAACTCAAGATTCAGCAGGTTATAATCTATGAAAATGCATTAAAAAAAACATGAAAATGCAATAAATAAATAATGGCCAGCGATTTTTCGATTTTGTTTTTCGTATTTCCCTAAAATAAAACCTCAAATTCAGTAATTTTTGTAATGCCAGCAGCATTTTTTTTTTACCGACAAAAAAACAACTCTTTCCCTTTACAATGAACTCTTAACAAAATTTCTTACTTGAATAATGAATGTACAGTAAGTTGTAAAGTTAACCCATTTTTTCAAACCTACCGATAGGTCGGTCGTGTGGAGACAGGTTAAGGCCTAAGTGCTTACCCAACAACAGAAAGCTGCTAGAATTGGGGGTGGCCACCAATTATTACTAAACCAAGTAAGAGCCTATTGGTTTTTGTAGATAGAAAGGTTAAATTTAACCCAGAGAATTATCAAAATAGCATCCTACAAGAACTTTTGAAACCTTAGGACAAAGTTATTATGATAAACATTCATCGTCTTTTCACCAAGAATTGGCACCCTCACATAGCGCTAAGAAAATGCAAGCGTGGCTTTCAACCAATGTTCCTAATTTCATGTCCTAGGAGGAATGACCCCAATCACAAAAATTAAATCTTCTTGCATTTGGTATTGAGTTCATTCTTAAGAACATAGTTTGGGATTATTTCAGAACATACTAATCAATTTTCAAATTTTTGTTGCTTCTATAATGGTAATAACATCAAAACAAACAACTTTTCTTCCATGCACTTTTGTCGCAAATGAGTTTTTAACGAGTTATAGCGGAAGGTCAGTTTTTGACTTTCATTGCAATTCATTTGTTTCTAATGACAAAAATCAGTTTGTCTACTGTTAGAAAATTGGATACAGATAAATTTAGGAGAAGACTCAAGTAAAGTAACAATAGAATATCCGTTTAGATAGCTTGGATGGACGTTAGGTAATGTTGAGTTAGGTTGGATTTTAAAAAGAGATTGAGAAGCAAACAAATGAGTATGGATTGAATAAGTGGAAGCTTAGCATAACAAAAAAGCCTACACTAATCTATATGCAAAAGGAAGTGCCAAAGTGTAAGATCTTCTATGATGGTAGTTTTGGTAGCCAGCTCTTGTTTGCTGTGAGGTGTGTCATTGAGCATGAATAGGCATACATGGAGATGGAAAAAGAATAATAGATTATGTCGACAGTGTAATAGGGGAGTGGAAAAAATAAATGAGCCTTTTGTGCTAAAATTTTAGTAAGTATGAACAAGAGAGAAAGTTTTGTGAATGTGATGTTTGAGAAGCATGGAGAGAATGAGTGGTATGCCAGCTGAGCTGAAGATGATTGTGGTATGCACTGTATTGTTGGATTAGATCAAGAGTGTAATTTGAGTATCATTGAAACTTGGAAGTTTTTTGTCTGTGCCTGGAGCAAAAGACAGTGACTGGAATGAGCCAGTCATGTAGAGTGGGCTGGAATGACCCACCATGCACGGAGATGGTGTCTTGATGTACTGGTTATCCCTGTGATGCCGTCTAATGGGAGTTAATGACAAGGATTGATGGATCCTGAGTAGTTTATTGGACAAGTCTGGTACACAGGTGCTGACCTCTTTTTTTGTGTGAGTATTGAGGAGGGAATTGTAGGTCGCTACAAAGGCCCCGACACAGTCGGCCCTCAATTTCAAGTTCAAGTACGTTCAGTTACGTTAGAGTACTGCTATAATTTGTTCAATACTCATTTGTAATGGAAAGTGCACAGAAGAAAAGTTCTTTATTTTGAGGTCATTACCATAACATAAGCAATAAAAATTTAGGAATTGATTTGTGTGTTGTTTTGAAAATTTACGTAAAGTTTTGGCAAACCCTCCATAAAATTTGGATACTCTAAAAATAAACTCAGCCTGGAATTGGTAAAAAAAACCTTCCATACTATTATTTGTATATCTGGTAGATCATTCTCCAAGCATTTCCAGCTTGTAACTGAGGCTAATGACAGCCATATTGAGTAAATATTACTTATTACAATTGTTAAAAACTAGGCATAAGTATCATTTTCTATCATTTCAATATCTTATTTATTGAAATAGATTACAGTCCTCTCCTTCACATTTACCAAATATTTATAGTATGAAAACTCTGTACCTATTCTAATTGAATTGGTTCGCATGCCAGGAAATATAACCAATAAAATAGATGGCTGCATGGGATCACAACGCAGAAAACTAAGACAAAGCCGGCAAATTGATTTAATTGAATGGCTAGACAAAAAGGGCGAAATTCTTTCCCTAACTGTTGTTGTTGTTGTTTCCGGTTTAATGGAGCTTCGGAGACGATTCCATGTAGCCCCACGCCTTCAGAGTTGT
>JACJUY010003227.1:63934-90015 GCA_014220935.1 Platorchestia sp. MABIK | reverse complement strand
GGTCCACGAACCGCCGTTCACTCTTTTGGTGGTGGAATTTCACAGTTTGTACCTAAGTACATAACATGTTTGCTTCCTTGTTGCTCGCGTGATTGGTTATTTGCTTGTTGCTCTCCAAATTGCTTTCAATAATAACGTGTAGTAAAATTCAGCTCCCAGTTCCTTATTTCAATTCCACGCTGTGTTGTGGGTGTGGTCCGCTGAAAATCTTCAGGTTTCGAACGGTGTTTTAATCACCATAAGTGGCTTCAAGCCACAACTTCGGCCCTGTAATTTCATCTCGTGGCGACTCTTGAAGGACGATGTACTGAGACGCATTCTACGGACGTGTATGATATTCGTGACCGAATCACAACAAACGTCAACATTTTAACGAAAATATACTGAGAAAATTAGTAAAAGAAAGGAAAATGAAAGAGTGAGACCAAAAATGTCTGAAGAAAATGACGGTCATACTACGCAATTAAATTACAACATGAAGCCTTTGGCGGAAATTTTATGAAAAATTTTTTTTGGTTGCATACGCTTTATTTCAATAAATTATTTTTTTTAAAAAGCGATATCATTTGGTCTTTTCACATCCCTGAGTGAAACGGTGGAATGAATTTGAGAAACTTTTATCTAGCGGAACTCAGTAGGAAATAGTTCTCAATCTGACCACCATTTCGCGTGAGCGAAATGACTATCAGCAAAAAGTTTGAAGCTGGTTACAAAAGCTGAAATTTTGTAACAGATGAGATTAAATTCCTCTCCAAACAATTGATGGTTTTTGAGTAATCAAAATGTTTTAATTGTGTATTTTGGCTCATCCTGTATAGAACCATCATTTAAATCAACAGGAAATTATATAATGCATTGCTTGAACTGAAGCTGTGATATTTTGCCGCGTTGTACGCTTAATTGCAACAATGCAACGTAAACTGTAGTTAATACATACCTTCATTTCGTTCTTGGAGATATGAAGGAGTTTGGATGGGCAATGTGTACGTTTTGTAATGACATCAATTCATGAGCAATATCCTACCACAATACACTTTGTGGTCATGAAGAAAATCTGACGCGAGGGAATGTGAAGATTTTACACATTCATGAGATAACGAGTGACTTTTTCTTGCTCCCTTTGTATTTTCAACTACCCGACCTTTAGATGCGTAGCATCATTTTGGAAGTGAAATTAAAACTTAACTCGTTAACTACGTTTACGCGGTTGCTACGGTAGGTTTTGTTAGGTGTGAAAAAACGTAGTAAAAACCGGCCTTACTGCTTGAATACATGTTTAACCTTTTTAAAAATTGTACCAAAAAAATTGCGCGATGATATGTTACCATGTATGCTAAAATTTATTTCTTACAAAGTAGTATCATGGTTAAAACGAAATTCGTTTTTACCGGTACGTAAATGAGGAATTAATGTAGTGGTACACATGCGTGCCAATACATGGTCAACGTGTTATACGACTGTGAATGACGGTCTTGGTGGATCCCATTATTTTCGAGATAAAACTCCAAATACGACTCATTGATTAATGTTTTCCTTTAAGAGCAGAAGCCATCATGGAATTGTGCTAGCGCCGGAACCGTTTACGAGAGTTAACTGGCTGCGAGCGTGCGGAGATTCCTATCATCCCGGAGATTAAGGCCTCAAATCTGCTTTGGGGCCAAAACGGCTGAAGGCTTATCTTAATGGAGCTTTCTTGTTGTAAAACATACCAAGTTTCTGAGCTTTTGGGGTTTGAGAATAGCCTGTTAAGCCTTTGAGAATGCCATTTCTTATATTCTAATTTAAGGTTGCATTACGATTTAGTAACGTGCGTTACGATTGTCATTATGGTTTTAGAGTTGTCCTTCTGAATTTGAGTTTATGTACTTACGTTATCTTGTTGTAGATCGCCATTACCTGCTGTGTGCTGCAAGTCGCGTTTTATTTAACGTTTTTTTAAAGTATGAAATGAAACCCATCCATTAATAGCCGTCCAGTTGTACTGCATTATTTAACTTCATCATTTTACTTTCAACTTAAAGTATAAAGAGTTAAAATTAAGTGTTTTAAATTTAATTCAAAACATTTGGAGCATAAATTAAAGACCATAAACTTCATATGACAATATCCAATAATAAAGTTAAATGTGTAAATGCCGACTAATAAGATGGAATTTTAATTTTTTTTTAAATTCGAACAAAAAAATTTAACGTTCACAATAAAAAATCGACGTTCAAATTACATCATATGTAGGCTATGTAAAATAATTTATTTAACCATGAAAAATACATAATATCATCTGATCTGACTTGCCATTGATTAGACTTAAACTAGGGCCGTAAGAAATAACAAGTATTACCGTTAATTTCGGAACGATCGTCGGAAACCGACGGTAAATAACGGTCATCATCTTCGGCGAGCATTTTAGCGTCTGAGATTTCACGGTGATCACCGGTGATACATTTACCGTCGCAATTCATACGATAAACGACGAAAACCGGTTTGCCGACGGTAAAATTCGGACTGGGTAGTTTAGGATTCGTATTCCTTGAATCCTATTCTTCTTAGCACAGCGTACTCAATGATGAGGGTTTTGAGGAGAATTAGAACTTTATGATGAGAATTGCGATAGCCCAGTCATCAGAGTTATTAATTTAACATATTATTAACATATTTAGCATATTTTTTATTAATGTATTTACCGTATTTATTACTGTTACTAAACGTATTAGTTATTAATTTAGGTCACTAGAGTTATTAATATTATAATTTACCGAGTCATTAGAGTTATCAAGTCTGTAAAAGCCACACCAGGAACTGAGCTGTACGGGCTGTTCCTTAAGAAGTTCACAAATAAAAGTACATACATTCAGCTCCGTAATGATCAAGCTCAAACACGTGCACTGCAGCCTGTCATTCCCTCCGGAGGAGACAATTATTGTATCTGTTGGAATTAGCTAGCACTGCCAGAGGACGATGGCCTTCTTTTTGTTACAATAAAAGTTTTTTGTTTTGTTTTGGATAACTTTTTTTTATTCACTTCTGTTCTGTTTTTTAGTGCTCCTGACGTTCTTCTTCAACTTTATTCTTATTTCACATACTTCCTTCTCGTCTTATTATTTCTTTGCACGCGGTAGCTCTCTTAACTCCTAACAAAATGGTGCCTGCATGATTCAACTCTTCAACATCGTTGTTGTGGAAAGGGAGGCTGAAACTAACTCATAATCACCCATCAATACAGCTTACCATTATTCCAGAGAATCGTTTTCCCCTTTTTTCAGCCGTGCAAACATACCATAGTTACCATTAATGCCTTTGTATTTCATGACTAAACATTCGTTTCGAATTGCTGTGTCAATTGAATGCTTTTGCAAAACTCAATCGCTAATGAGAATTATTCTTTTTAGCACAGCTGTTGTTTTTGATTCTCATTGAGGCCTTGTTTTGTGCCAGAAAAAGGAGCAGACAAATGAGGCTGCCTCTGTGACCCTGCGGAGATAATTACAGCGCAGCAGAAGTTTGGCTAAACTTTTGAGCTCTTAAGACTGACGCTTTAATGAAACTGAACCGTTCTTACTTGCCAGGGACTGATTTTTTGTGTGAATGATGTGAGTATCTTATTACGAAAAAGTAGGTGTTCCGGATTTAAAAAGGGGAGATTTTGATAACATTACAATGTCTAGAATACAATTAGCGGAACTAGAAACAAGCTAACAAGGAAATTGTTCTCTTTTGATGTGTTAAGCACTGTCTTTGTGTGGTAGCAATTTGATAGAGGAATGTCTTAGCCTTATACCCGGTTAACAAAGGGAAAGATTCCGGAGCCCTATCGTTGAAGGAATAGTTTCTATAGCATTGAACTGTTACTACAAAAAGAAGGTTCTCTATCACTGTTTCTAACGGTAGAGACTCTGTATCCCTGTTACTAACGGTAGAGACTCTGTATCCCTGTTACTAACGGTAGAAATTCTGTATCCCTGTTACTAACGGTAGAGGTTCTGTATCCCTGTTACTAACGGGAGATTCTGTATCCCTGTTACTAACGGTAGAGGTTCTGTATCCCTGTTACTAACGGGAGATTCTGTATCCCTGTTACTAACGGGAGAGATTTTGCATAACTCTCTCTTTGTTCGTCCTTAGAGGCATCGGAGCTCATTAAACGACAGCAAATTTTTAACGAGTCATTAGAGTTATGAAGTATGTAAAAGTTCGGGAGCAAGAGCTCTCAGATCTTTAATTAAGCCTCAGTGTCCTTTTAGGCACACTGAGTTGACTCTCAACGCGAGTTCTCGAGGCATTTGATGATGTGTTTGGTTTCTGCTTAATTCATATACGGTACGTATGTCACAACTTGGACCTGACAGTTACTGTAAATTTCATCATGGAGCACATGCTGGAGCACATGCTGGAGCACATGCTGGAGCACATGCTGGAGCACATGCTGGAGCACATGCTGGAGCACATGATGGCGTGTTGGGCTGATCGTAGCACGACGTTCTCAGGCTAGGTAACCTTGTATATTTTAGGCCGGTTTACGAGCGGTTTATTGTAGGCCGACGTTCACACTTTGACTGCGACTTGTGCTGCCGGTGGCCGACGGGCAGATTTTCGTAATGCTGCTGATCGACCAGTTGCCACAAACTCAATTTTCGTAAATACTTTATCAAAACTAAATGAAGTCATGGTCCAGTTAACGTTTGGTATTTTCAACATTGCTTACAATAATTGACTTTAAACTTGAGTTGAATGTTGAGCTTAAGTTATGCCTGCCGCAGTCTAAGTGTAAAGCCTCTGCACAAAACTTCCATGCAAGTTGGCTTAATTCGTGAGACTGCTTTTGGACTGTTTAACCCAATGTTTATGGTTGATCATCGATGGAATATCCCTAACGAAGCTAAAAAATGAAGGCGAAGTTTTGTGGAGTGTCATTTATTTCTATCTCTGAAGAGAAATAGTGACCACGGTTTTATGTAGAGGGAAAATGTTATTTTAATTTCGCTTACCAAAACATTTATGCACTATTGAAAGTAATTACACAGCATGTTCAAGGTCTGATTTTTTACGTGCCACTACTTTATTTACCATACATTTCTAGAGCATTTGAGATCAAGTTAGTGCGGAGAATATATCTAATTCAAGGTCTGATTTTTTCCGTGCCACTCCCGGATTCACAAATAACGAGGAAATGGGTAAACAGAAAAAACTATCACGTGCAATGAAAAGAGGAATTTAAAAAACTAAGACTTTTGTATGTGATCCGCAGGGGAAGATGTACCAGTTCGACCGTGTCATCAAGCCCAGCGCCACGCAGGAGAAGGTCTACGACATCGTAGCCAAGGACATCGTAAAAGGTGAGAGTGTGGCCGCATCTCGTCGTTAACTGGAAGCACCGCATGCCATTTGCGCCTACCGTGTGTCGTAAGAGAGGCTATTGGCATGTGTCGTGCAAAAACTTAGTCATTGAAGTCAGGAAGATGATGTTGACTGCAGTTTTTGCTTTCATTGTACAGCGCTTCCTTTTATTTACGTTAGAGCAGATACTGTGCACGTAACTAAGTTTTGGGTTATGTATATCTTGATTTTAAATACGTGTAAACGATAATGCACTTTGGCCGCTAAAGAAATGAGTGCTAAAACTCATTAACGCACAGCATCTACAAAAGTACATGCAAGTAAAGTGGATGCAATATATTATTTGTGTGAAATTTGGATCTAGTGTTATCTTTTATTGTAGAACGCAAAGAAAAATAAAACGATAGCAAAGCTCATCATACACGCAATATTAATGACAGAGAAGTAGGAGAGACGCAGAGGGCAGGGAGCCGGTGCCCCAACATCAATATTCCCAGCGCCTAACTCGGCCCCCACCGCCACACGGCCCAGCAACCAAAGCCTGTCACTACCTCTTTGTTACGTAAAAAACATTAAATTACGCATCTCATCGAAGCGCATGCAAGCTGCAATAATAAATGGCGAAGTCAAAGAACCGTCGACAAGGAAATGGAAACCCACTACGAGGAGAACATCACAGCTCTCTCCTCCTGGGCTCCCGAACAACAGTTTATTTCCGATAGAGTTATCAACATGAACCCGACACGATCTATGACACGACCGAAGGATCTTTTCCAGATGCGCCTCGCCACTAATGCAACACCCAAGTTCACCCGCTTGAAACTTTCAAAATCATGCATCTATCGACTTCCAATTACTCTCAAACGAAAGATTAAAACATTCTTTCTCTGGAGAGTAATTTGAAGTCGATAGGTGCATCATTTCAAAAGTTACAAGTGGGTGAACTTATGTGCCGCATTAGTGGCGGGGCGCATCTGGAAAAAATCCCGACCGAATATCATAAGGAGAACTCCAGCACTTTGGAGGGCTGTGTGTAAACGTGCATTTGATGTTGAACTTAATATAGGGGAACTTATCTCAATGTTTATCAATATTTGTTTGGCTGAAAATTTGACTTTATAACGCTTTTTTGTAATAATTGATAATTCACTCACTTTCATTGTGTGCATGTTTTATTAACAGGCATGTCTCCCCAAAGAAGCGAGTATTAACCTCAACTGATCAGTTGTCATAAGATGAGCATCTCGCTCTGCTGATGCTGCCAGAGTAGCGATAAATAATTTCTATACCGAGAACTGTTTATCTTCTTAGAGCAATCAATATGGCTCTGAGAAGCTCTTTAAGATCAGATTCATCGATTGCAATTTTCAACTCCTGATATCTCACACTTCCCTCGTCCCAAAGGCAGTAATAACTTGCCTGTCCCGCTTCCGTGCCGAACTCGATAGCCGAGAGAACTTGAGACGCGCGCTCATGCCAGGAACTCGCGAGGTGAATTTCTCGTCGAGCGATTCCGAAGTGAAACGCGTCAGTAAGGCGAGTGTTCAAGGCTTGGGTTAGGTCTTACAAGACATTTGATACTGTCAGAAAATACATGACAGAATCACAAGGGAAAGTGCTGAAGGAAAGGGAATGTTTTTACTGAGTGTTGAGTGCGTAAAAAATTATTTCCCGGAAAATTATAAGCTCGAAAATTCTGCCCTGTACACTTTTACGCGAAACCCTTCCATTATTTGAAATTACGGGGCGTAAAGAACTGAAACAATTTTTGAAGCTGAATGTTTAAGCAGTTGGTATCGCACACGGGAAGAATTAACCAATTTATCGCATATTGAGCTGTAAGAAATGTTATCTGAACCGCTGGATGAAGAGCTCAGGTCAAGAGGTCCGACGGAAGACAGCGAGCTGTTAGAACTTCAGCTCGAGTTGCAGAAATTGCTCAGCGGAAATTCTGAGGCTTGACTGTTCAATTAGTTCAGCTTCCTCCGGGATCCTTGGATCATGACATCTTTCCCATGCAGGCGCCGCTGTAGCTGCCAGTTGTGCGCATGCTGAACTTATCAGGTGGCTGCCAGAGGCCCGATGTTTGAACAATTTAAAATTGAATCCGCATTGATGCGTCTGATTCTTGAAATGAAAATTAAGGCGAAAATAGCTGTATACGTATGGTCATTTTATTAATACAAACATAGTGAAGTCTAAATGATAAAATTGAACGTTTTGAACTAAACAGTTCATCTTCAGTAAAATAATTCTGCGACAAAACAAAACAAGTATGAGTAAATTAAAAAAACACCCTACAAAATAATACTTCAACATAGACAGAAAATAGTCGTAGGTATAAAACTGAAAATACACGACAGAATAACAAGATTAAACAATTTACTTTGTTGTAGCGGCACAGCTGGCAGTAGAGCTCCTCTAAGTCAACTTTGAAAAACTCGATCACACCGCTGCTATGCTGCGACGACGTCAATTTCTGGTAATCCAGTTCCCATGGACTTTGTTGTCTCTATGTTAGACAAATGCACAAACTTCCTACTCTGTTTTTATGAGAGTTGATCCAATGTTGATTTTTCAGTTATCAAATTCATAGCATGTGGTTGATTGCTTAAATCTACTAGTTATGAGCTCATGACCTGATTACTCTGAATTTTCTAGTGATTAAGCCATTCCTACGTACCTGTTTTTCTTATAAGTACTTCAAGTTAAAGTAAAATGTATATCCTAAACTCCCTTGAAGTGTACAGAGAGACCGGCCTTTAAACATTAAACTTTAAGATGATGTGCATAATATACTGATTTTTTAGTGTAGGTTCAAAACCTAGCTACATGATTTAATTGTTATTTTTTATCGATGCTCTGTACTCAATTAAAATCGAAGCGCGTAACCTTTTTTTGTAAATCTCATACCGAAAGCATAACGTCTGCGTCAAACCAACTAAAAAATACAGGGAACACAAGAGCACTTCGAACGAAAGTTACTATGAAAGAGATTCAATTTATTCACCCCACATTCATGCTCTGAATGCCATTGGCATCGACACTGCAAACTCGTCACAAAAACGTAGCTCGGTAAACGCTGTTCCTTTCCTGGATCGAAGCCAGTCTTTGTTGCGGCAGCATCCCAAGAGCTATCGTCGTGCCTCCTCGATCGCGGTCTCCCCTCAACAATTCCGATGCACCAGAAGCTTTCCAATTACGTCACTCAAAAGCTCCGGACTGAGGCCTGCCTACGTCGTTTGAGCCTCAATGCCTAGTGCTGCCCTCCACGACAAATTTTTCTACCTCAAGTTTCCGTAAAATGACTCAATTTATCTCGACCCTGTGTTAGGTTCTGAAAGTGGTTGCGGCGGAGTCTGCACCGATGTTGCTCAACGACGCGTGCCGCACGTGTTCATCGATTTTGTAGAGTGGGGACAGTTTTCGCAAACTAATTTCAAAAAAATATTAAACACTGTTGAATCACATCATTCAGGTGAAGAAGTAAATAATGACTAACTTTCAATTTTTTCATTCATTTACAGTTAAATCATAGCATATTTGTTAGCAAAATTTATGGTCAGCGTGCAGGTACCGTATTGCACGAGTATACCTCTTTTGTGTTGCGCAAATAACATTGAAAATGATTGTAGTCTGTGAGTTGATGGGCGTCAAAAATCCTCGGTTAATCACTCTAGGCGTAGATTCGACAAACGCAAACTTTCCGAGAAAATTTTCCAATTGGTCGCCCTCAAACCTGACGAATCGCAAGGCAATCAAAACTGTCCGAGCCAGACTCGGATCAAATTAAAAAGGTCAGTATGGAAGTTAGACAATGAAACGATTGTAAATGCTATAACTTTCAGGTACATTGCCAAAAAAAATTGAACTTGTCATCATTCGAAATGCAAAACCGTCTGTTATTGTCAAACCTTAAATAAAACAAAGGCTGCAGCATGGGTTGTTCTCGTTTTCTGATCAAGTTCATCGCTCAAAGGTGACATCGTCTTCTCAGACGACAGATTTTAATTTTTTAAGACGAAATTCCTGTGCTAGAATGTTTCAGTATAAAAAAGTTCTAAGCAGAAATCCCATTCTCTCGAAGAACAGTTTTCAGAATTAAAGAAAAAAACAGCCTTAGACATGCAGTCCATTTTCACAAGCTGATTTTTATTCTGTATGTTCAAGAAAGTCCAAAGACGTGTAAAATTTGGCACATAGGACAAATTTGAATTTCTGCGCTCAAGAAAGATATATTGCGTTTAAAAAACACTCATTCACTTTCCAATTGGACAGTGCAGTCTCACACACGTCAAATAAGATGCGAGTGGAAGACCATTTTAGAGATTTATTATCTAGTGAACGTCTCGGCCTCTCCTGTCTCATCGCCTGAGCTCAACCAAATGGATAATCTGCTCAAATCATTGTGAAGTCCGAGGTTTTCGCTTCCACCAGCGCAACCATGCAGTGATGCTCTGTAGGCCTCACTCAAAAAGTTATGGGAGAAAATTTTTCTGTGCACACTGCGTAATGCGGCGAAGTTTTCGTTGTAGACTTGAACTTAAGATGCGCACAAGCGAGAGGCACAATAATTAAATAATGATAGATGAAGCTAAATTACGATACAAATTCTAACCAAACGTAGCAACAATTATTTTGAACGTTGAAGTAAGGAAAATGTTCACTATGATGTTAGAGTAACGACTTTGGCCACAATCTGTCATGACACCCTGGCGGATGATTATCACCTTTACGTCAACGTGTGCCCTGCGCCTTTGACCTCTAGTTGTTCCTCATTATTTGAAACCACAAATCAGCCTTTTAATAGGGGTTAGGGACAGTCCTGAGTACGAATTTCGGGTCAGTAGTAAACTATGAATGGTTTCATCTTTGACTCTCTATTGCGAGGAGGTTCCAGCATGGGTCATGCGCTCATCCAAAGTGAGGGCTGGTAGCTGGAACTCGTGCCTTGGGGTTCTAGCTGCTCCTAATTCAAACCTTTGAAAATACAAACTCTTAAAAATCCCCTTGTTCACTCGCTATTCCAATCGAAAACCTTTATGTTCCGAACTTTTCTATCTCTGTGCTGTCAATAATTGTGAGTTTCTCGGTGGAATTGCTTTCGAGAGGTCCTTGATGATTGAAATCGTGACGACGATAGTGGTGGTGACTGCGTGAGGGGAGCATGGAATAAGGAACATCCGAGACGCTGGTGGGGCGCCGTTGTGACGTCTTCAGTGATGCAACCTTATGTGTGGTCAAATGATCAAAATGCACAGATGAGACCTTTATTCTTTGGGAACGCTCAATGGAACAAATTGTTCAACGGCTGCTGACAGGTCTGTTGTAATATTATTAATTATCCTCAAGAGACCTACACAAATACATAGGTACTCGCCTCTACAGTCCATATGCAAAGCCGTTGCTGTGTATTCAAATATTTTCCTAAATGACTTTAACTATAAATTGGTCAAAGAAATTTTATTAATTAATTCTCTAAGACCTATGAAATGTTAGTGGAGATTGATTTGAGTATCGGCACCTGAAATCCCTTGGAACGACTGTTGGGAAGATTTGAGAGATCTTGGTATTGGTCTAACATGAGAGCCGTACAACCTCAACGTCATAGCCAATTCTAGGAACTGTTTTCACTATCAACTCAGAACTGTACATGAGGTGATACTAATGAAAATTATACCTAAAACTCTGAATTTCTAAGTCAACCTAGGGATTGATGATAATAAATTGCTTAGACAACCTAGGGATTGATGATGATAAATTAATTATTATATTAAACAAGGAAGTATAGGAGGAATCTTCATGTTGACGTGATGCACATGTCCGATTTCAAAATGTCGATTACGTTTGTGTGATGATAGAATTTGTAGAGCAGGTAATGATGCAAATGTAGATCGAAGAAAGCAATCTTGATAATTCCGTTGTGAATAGTTTCTCATGTTTACTCTATACATTCATTTTTTGTATCGTATGAAAAGCGACTGCGGGCACGAGGTGATGGTAAAAGGTTGGGGCACAGCCTCACCTGCTCTGTTCATATTTTGCATAGGGACAGTGCTGAGCAAAGGCCGTTTATGTGCAACCTATTTGAGTTATCGTGGTTTTGCGTTTGTATGGTAAACATGTCTAGCTTCAAACGAAATAAAAAGCATGTGCGGCACGGTGTGTGAAGAGTTGATTTCTTGGCATGGAAAAAGTCTTTCATATTCTGGATAAGGACTGAAGAGATAAATAAATCAACTTCAAGAAGCCAAACGCAAAGTCATGGGGGTGACCCTGGACATCTATCAACGTCGATAACAGAACCGAATGGCTTTAAATGAAAAACAATGCTGTGTAATTTTGGTGGGATCAGCTAAGTGTGGCGTATACCACAGCGTCTGGAATTAAAAGAAGCGGTGAAAACCGTTCACGTTAACTACTGATCAATTTGAACCATGCATTGATCAAAAACCGTCCAGACTACGCAACGATTCGCGAAAAAGCGGTTTGGCAGCAAGACAACGCGTCATCTGACACAGCGACATAGGTCAGAGACAACATTTCTGTTCACGGCTGGGAACTTTGGCCCCACTTGTACCTGGCTCCCATCGAACCACAGCTGGTTTTCTGCGATGTCTCACTCTTTTTTCCAGCAACACTTCGACAATTACGAAAATGTCGAAAAAAAATTTTGATGACTGCATCACCTCGAAATTTTGATGATTTTTCTGGGAGGATACATGCGATTAGGAAGACAGATGAGTAAAATGTTCAGCTAGCGATGACCCGTACTTCCAATAAAACATTTGTTTCCTTTCTCCTTAGTTACAATTGTTTTCTGTTAGAAAACTTGAGAATTAAAAACCGACATACTTCATAAATAGCTTCATTAATGTGCATGCGTAGTGTACATCGAAATTTGAATTATTGGAAGGTACTGTGTGTGTGTGTGTGTGCTGCTAGATATTCAGACTTATTGAGTTTTTACTTCGTACTTCTGCCTCCTTAGATTATTTTGGATTTTTTAAATTCTTTTTTTTATATACATTAATTCAGCATTGATGATAGAATCCAAGAATTCTGAAATATTTGACTGTAAAATATATGGAAATTTCCGTTGCTTTCATTTTCGTACAGCCTGTACGTGAGAAACCACGGTCAGTACAGCTCTCTCCGGCGACGATTTAATCTGACCATAATTCCATGAAGGAACACTTTGTTTAATCGCAATAATATATTATCTATTGATTAGTGATGTCTACGACTAATTTCGTAAAGCGTACGCAGTTGTCCAAGTAGGAAGACGTCAGCAGCCGCAAGATATAGTGGTCTCTTGCCAATTAAAATTTGTTCACTAAAATAATGCACTAATTTCTGGGATCTTGGTCTGTACTAATTTACGAATGCAAATACTGTTTCCTTGGCTCAAAGCTGAATCGTCTGAGTAATCAGTGACGAAGTGCTCTAATGCTGCAATCAGTTGGATATTATTTCTTTGTTACTGATTCACTGAAAAGCGCCAGCCAAATGTACCCCAAACGCGTCACCAGTACTCTCAAAGCTCATGTTCAGTCTCTGGATTTGACACATGCGTGGATGAGCGCATGATGCGGGATAGAAATTCATGATTTAACGCAAATGTGAGTTACGAGAAAAAATCCATCACCTTACTTCTCTTTGAAGAATATTCTGGTCCTGATTAGCCGAATAATAGAATACAGGCTGACGAAACAATTAAGGCACTCCGACGTTCTCCGCTCAGTTCAGACTTGCGAAGTTGATGGACTTCAAACGAGTCTGCGCCTTGCTCGCGTTCTTTGATGAGTCGCTGCAATGCTTCCTCTCGCGGGTCTCTGTCTCAAGATGTTCATCGTCCCAGATGTGTGCAACAAAGAAAGTTGAGTCGGCCGTTGTAGCCTTTCCTTCTTAGCTGGATGTCTTTCCGTCGGACTTTAATTAAGGGTTCAGTTGTTTTCATGAGAAAGAGAATTTGTCTCGGAGTTTGGCGAAGGTGTATATCCGGGCAGAGTAATTGTGAAATTTTTGGAAATAAAACCGAGAAACGTGGGAGGGTTGTAAACTCGAGTATAAATTTATATCGAGCTCATCTTCAATATCTGTTGCCCATTTTTTTCAAAGCAATGACGCCCGTCTGAGGCCGTAAATAATACCTTCTAGATATTTTAATGTAAGGAGAGTTTTCCCTGCCTTCTATTTTGATATTAAGAAACACGTTTTCATACTCCAAAAAACGAGAGTTTTTTCAAAGTATTGAGTGTGATGCGGGTGGATTTCATCGCGAGTTTTAACAGTTGCACTCTTACTTGTTAGCTTCCTAGTCAGTTGTATCGAATTAGGGAACACAGCAGACACCTGGCCCCGCGTAGTCTTAAGTTGCCAACAGTCGTAAGCTATACGACGTCGCTAATGCAGGCGTCGGGAGTGGGTGTACGTCACTGTAGAAGAAACAAGGTAGGGTCAAACCAGTCTTTTTTTAGTCGACCGTGTGGCAATGCTGACTTCATGGCAACGAACCAATAGCAGCGTTCATAATGCATCTGGCAAAACTGTTAGCCCCAAATATGGCACCACTATTGGCCTAACGGCATGTCGCAATGGTGACGTCATTCAGTTTGTTTGAATGAAGCCGTTCTATTGGCTAGCCGAACAAGAGGAGGTGTATTTTCCCCCATAGAAATGATTCTACCTTGCTTCCGTGGTGTGCGTAGGCGCAGAGTCTCCAGTCTGCACTTGTTACCTATAGCATCAGGTGGAGTACGAGACATACGATAGTCAACGTGGGGGAAATGTGAAGACCAAGTTGAAAATCCTTATAACGCTCCTTATAGACCAGTGTTACGAAATCGGAAAGATATTTTCCGTTCCCAGTCTAATGTTTCACTGGAGAATAAAATTCCAAAATATTTAAGCCAAGTCAACTTGATAGAGAACTTGAAGTAGTTGGAACATGAGAGACTCTCGGAGCGTTGTAAGCAGCCGCTATACAGGGTGTCCCTCGGAAACAGAAAAAAACAGAACCCGAAATACAAATAATGTAATTCAAATATATTTCGCTGCAGAAAAATGCAAACAAAACCTCCCCCATGTGTGTCATGCAGAAAGAATGACTACTACTTTCAAAATAATTTTTTACCCGAGTTGTAGACTGCGACATGAAATGACATCCTTATAAAATCCATGTAAGGCGACTTCTTCAAACTGATTTTTCTCAGCGCGTAAGATTTTTTTATTGTTCAATCAGCCGGCACGTTTATTAAACCATCGCGTCTTATGGATAACAGTGTAACTGGTGATGAAAAGACATTTTTTATGAATGGTAGAGTCAATACCCATTACGCACGACAGTCAGCACCAATAACAACCCTCCCGCATTTAATTTCGAGGTACCTTTTTGTTAGGAGAAAGTGTCCGTTTGGGCCGGAATTTGCGGAAATGGGAATCTGATTAGACCAGTGTTTTACAAAAAATTTGAAATAGCATGGTACCTTATCATTGAACATGTAATCCCAGAGATCTAGAATATTTATGCCAATCGAGTTAACGTAGTTTCGCGGATACTGGACGGCGCACTGACTCATAGACTGCTAGCTGTAAGAAGACGGCTGAGAAAAGTATTTAATAACCGCATAGTTGCACTAAATCAAGAAATTGAATGGCTTCTAAGATCCGCAGATCTAACACCGTGTGATTATTTTCCATGGGGACACAAAGACGAAAGTGTATGTGTTCTAGTCCTCCTCAAAACAATAAAGAAAGAATCACTAACGAATTCAGTTCATAAAAAAATGATCGGCAGTTAAGCAAACGAGTTGTTTAATCGATGCGATCAAAAGCTCAAAAGAACGTGGACAGAAATGGACGAAATGCGAAAAGAATTTTAGCCTAAAATATCTTCACAATTATTTAAATTAAATGATTTACTACACAGTAGGTGTAAGGACTTATTTATAAAACTTAAAATTAAGCTAAATTGTTGCCAGAAAATTTCAATCGTTGACTATCCCAAGCAAAAATATCCCTGAGAGCTATCAATAGAGAAATTACAGGTAAAAATTTTTGAAGGCATTTTATCAAAACTTACAGCATTTGTAGAAAAGCGTTCAAAGGGAAAAATGGTTGAAACAACAACAATACATCAAATCATTTTCAAATGATATTATGCTTCGGGTTCCGTTTTTCGTGGGACACCCTTCATACCCAGTCTAACTTTTTCGCCACCTGCATGCATCTTTTTCGCCGCCCAGGCGACTTAAATACTTGGGTGGCGAAAAAGTTGGACTGGGTAGCGGCGTGCAGTCGTGGATTTCCTAATTTTTTACCCGAGACACGAATTTCCTTGATTTGGAATTCTGCCCTCTAGATGCGTGAGTTAAAGATATGTTTGTTGTGTAAATGATAATGTCTTTGTCCTGAGCTATGATGTTGCATTTAATTTTTGTCAACATTCTCGAACGATATTTACTGTTGTGTATTATTTAATGCTAAGCTAATGTGGATCAAATTAAATTCAGTCTGATCATTGTAAAAGTTCTAAAGCTGGTAGGCATGCCACTAAACACCAGCTGAAGTTTGTGAGCATTTCAAAGTTTGTCACTTAATTCCTTGCAGGAGTTCAGCTCCAAGCCTCTGGCCGGACGATTTACGGCCGAATTAATTCTCTTATTTTGAGAAACACAACGGCTCCTTTCGCTAAGTAGCGACCCCGTAGTTTTCTCGTACGAAAGTCATGTGAACCCAATTTTGGGGAAGCAGGTGTCGCTCCAGTGAATTCTGCAACGTTTCCTGGCTTTGTCGCGATACTTCAAGGCTCATTAGGGGGCATGGAGATAAAGGACTGCTGAATTACTCTTAGTTCTTTCGTCACTGCTTTTTTACCCATGAAAGTGGACACAATTTGTTTCAAATCACTAGCGGCAGCTCTGTTACTTCTAGCTGAATTTCAACGGCTTGTCCTTAAGTTACTTAAAAAGTACGTAGGCACCCTGTATACACAGTGTCTATGGTCATATACACATACAGTATATCGAAGATGGCGTATAAGTTCACTATTCCAGAAAACCAGTATCCAGAAAATCATGAAAGAGGAAAATTAAATCATAATTTCAAACAATGGAGGAAATCTTAAAAAATTTTTCATATGTTAGGCATAAAACATATTATTTGATTTGTGTAGATAACCACATCTTTGTTCAAAAAGAAACTCTTTTGATGGCTCCATCCATTGCTTTACTCAAAATCTCTACTGCTGATTTTCTGAATAATGCTTCATTAAATTCCTGTAAGGGATCGGGTTGGTAATATAATCTTGACGTCCTCAATATCTCCAGAGAAAGAAATCATATGCATTGATCGGCAATAACTGAGCCATTACTTGGAAGTAAAACTCTGCAATTTTCGCTAGCTGTTGTTCAGCAAAGAGCTCCATTTTACTGATAATATTTCAAGTTTTTTGAGTGCTATTACTATGTGATGATTGCTGTTGGCTAGAGGGAACACTTAATTAGATTTTAAATCTCCTCTATTATTTGAAATGATTCGAGTTTTGGATCTTATCCAAATAAGCTCCGCCACTAGTGCAACACATAAGTTCACTTGCTTGTAACTTTAGAAACAATGCACCTATCGACTTCCAATTACTCTCAAACGAGAGAATAAAATATTCTTTCTTTTGAAAGTAATTTGAAGTCGATAGGTGCATTATTTCGAAAGTTACAAATGGGTGAACTTATGTGTTGCATTAGTGGTGTGGCTTATCTGGGAAAGATTCCGATTTTTATTTTACTTTTTCTTGAATTTTTTTCTAATGGAAGAGGTTATTTTGTAACACTTTGCCTGTGGGTGTGCCTTTAATAATGAGCACGTGCATTTTGGAAAATTAATTACCAATCGTAGTCAACGTGTAAGGCTGATCAGCTGAAAAATACTCTCAATTCAATCGTCATTGAACCCCTGCTGTAGCAGGATTTTTAGGACTACATTCATCAAACCCTATAGTACAAAATACCATTCTTACATCGGCGCACAAATATATTCTTATGTACATATGCATTTTGACATGAAAATAGAGAAATACGATCATGCATTTTTAGTTTAGATGCATTTATAGTTTAGATGATTAAAAAATTAAAAACGCTACTTATCTACAACAGCTTTTCCATTTGACTTTCAGTCTCATTCGTTTTTTCTCATTGCCTAGAGATAATTTACAGCCTAAATCTTAACTCTGCACTTTTTGATGGGCCTGTTCCAATGAGCTGTGCCCGCAGTGAACGCGAGAGCTCGAGCGCAGAGCTGAAATACAAGGTGTGGGAGTAACCCATTACGACCCCGACACTCACATCAATTGCCTAAAGTTTACTCGTCAATAAATGCGGGTGGAGATCCTTTCAATTAATTAACTCCCTGCACTGAATTATCCCTAGGATTGGCATTAATAAACTCACTCAAAAAACAGAAAGAATACTCGAAAATACCCCAAACAAGATAACCCCCCCCCCCAAAAAAAGGTCGTTTTTTTTAAACGGGGTTTTTCGAACTCTGATTTTCACTGATTGCTTAGTGCCTAGAGATATTTTGCCGACCAGAACGCAGCTCTTCGGCAGACTATGGGCGTCCTCCAGTGTTCCATGCGAGTAATGAATTTGAGAGCACTCGGATGCAGCTGTTGAAGGGAACCCATCGAACTCCCGAGCTGCTTTTCTAGGTGCCTTGTTAGAAAATTAACGAACTTATTGAATATCTTTTCATTTTTTATATTTGATGACAAATTCAGTATTTCCTGGTATGTCAAACTGAAAATCGAAGTTAAATAGTCTCCCTTACCTTTACTCTAAGTTCGCTTGTCAAGGTGGCTTTTAAAATTGTGAGAACAATTAATTCACACAGATTTGTGAAGAAAGGGATATTGGTGGCTGAATATGAATAAATAATTTCCAAACCAAGGATGTTATGATGTTTCAGTGTGACAAGAACAACACGTTAGCACCGTCACTGTTTCCTACATTCTGTTATTCGCACGCCGGCCGCAGCTCGCAGCTCAGGCCGGAAACCTTACCGTGTGCTCAGGGTTAATCCGATGCTGTTTTCGCGGGGCCTTTGAAGCTAAGAAAGACTCGTTGGAGCGCAGCGTGGTCTGGCCTGAGGCAGCGTGGTCTGGTCTGAGGCTGATCAAAGGGCCGTGCATGTCGAGGTGTGGGTGATGGTTCCCTGCTTTGCGAAGGTCGCCTCTACAGGTGCTGAGTTCTGAAGGCTCGGCTGCACCTGTTTCTTTGCTGTGCTTCCCTCTTGATTTGACCACAAATGTGGTACGCTCGTGGACTGATGCACTTAATATAGTGGTATGCTGAGGGAATGGTACGCTTAGAGAATGGTACGCTTATGGCCTGGTACGCTGAGGGAATGGTACGATGATGGACTGGCTCGCTGATGGACTGGTACGCTGATAGACAGGTACGCTGAGGGAATGGTACGCTGATGGTCTGATCCAATGATAGACTGGTGTGCTGTATGGACGTTTTCGAACTGGTAGGATGAAAGTGGACGTCTCATGCAGTATCCCTCTAATTTACCTCTTTTTACTGTGCCTACCTCATACCTTCTCTTAATACCTTCTCACGCTGCTCAGGTTCACTCTCTAATTTTGCCGTTCGAGTCATCTCTCTGCTTAACGTCATCTTGTCACTCCTTCATAGGAGTGACAGAATACGCCCAATACAAAACCAGTCACGACGTATCAGATCTATAAAAAATGAATTCATTTAATCTGGTACCTTCTTTCGCAAACCGTTAACAAAATATTGCCTGCTGACTGTTGACGAACTTTTTCGATCACGCTGACCTCCGCTATGTTCTAGACTACGACGTCATTTAAGACCATGCAAGACGAAACCTTCTCAAACGGCTTCAGTCTCTGAGCTCTAATTTACTGCGCACTCCCTTCTAATTTGCGAGCAGCAGTTTTCTTTGAGTTCAAACTTGACTCCTCGCCAAAAATGGACTCATGCATCGCCATTTTTTTCTGAGTTTTATTTGGCGGAGACGATGCGTCCTCATTGCTGAGGGCGAAGTCATTCTGATGGTACAGCAGTTCTGCGTCTAGACAATGAGAAATAATGAATGCATCCTTCTTTTTTAAAAAAATATGTAAGTCATTTTTTACGTATCATATGAGTTGTATTGCAGAATGCAATTTATGTACTCTCAGGAGGACAGATCTACATTCAAAAGGCTTTTTATTATGCAGAATAACATTAAACTTTGCCAGAAAGAAAGGGTCGGACTCGATTGGTATTTACTTCGAAAAGGGAAATTTATCTCCTCTAGTCAATTCGCTTTCAATTTTAAATTAACAGTTTCATTATACACTAAACTTAACACAGTAGCCAATAGCATGCTTTATGTTTCTTTGTAAGCCCGTTGAACATTTCATATCTCGCGTGTTGTGGCTCATTGCTTTTCAGTCAGCTTGATGTGGCATGTCGACAGCTGTTTCCAATGAACTAGTGATCGTTAATATTTTTTAATAACATTACCTCATTCCAGAAACACTTTCCTTGTTCCAATGTATGGGATTTTTCCCTTGAAGACAAAACATTGGTATTTCATGAGCGCAATTAGGATTTATGGATTTATCGTTTCATATTCAAGTGCACCAAAAGGGCACCGGTCCGCTGACTGCCATTTTGAGTGTCATTGTTGCAGATTAAGGCCGTGCGTTCTGGCGGGCTGAGCAGTGAGTGAGATTCCTTGATTATATTATCATTGTTATTATTACTCGTGTCACACGTGACCAGTGACATTGCTGGGCACAGAAGACGTACACATCATATATCAGCTTTGTCTTGGTGTGTCACAAGCCTGACACGTGCGTGTGTGTGACGCTCACCCCAACTGATGGACTGTCATGTCTCCTCTATGCTGTTGTGTCGACCATGGAATACCTGAAATTTAAATGGTGCGATGCTCAATTCTTTCCGTAATTCAATGAGCAAACAAGGAAGAGCGTTACTGGACGAGATCAACTCACCTCGTTCCAAGAAATAGGCGTAAACACGTACAGTTAACTTCCTTTCAACTATCTCGAAGCAATTTTACCATACACGTCGTGGGCTTGTGCCGTTTGTCTCCAGACAGAAACATTGGGTGTCCAGACGCGCAATTCTTGAGAGCTCTGAGATAGGCGCATGGCCTTCCCGACCGTCTGTTAAAGTTGGACTATTTGAAGCACAGGAGTTTTTTACGGCTCATTTTTACAGCGAGCGCTGCGCCTTCGTGCTGTTGTCGTTGCTGTGTGTGAGGCAGCAGCGCGTCCGCTGCATGTCCGGCTGCGGCGGTGACAAGCGCAGTTTTGTGCTGGTGCTCTGCGGGAAAAGTATCGCAAAAAATATAAACAAATTATTCCACTAGCTTCTAGCTCTACCTTGCAGACTTGAGCTCAAACCGTTGTCCCTTCCTATCTCATGAATTATTGAATGACTACACATGGAATCTGGAAGTAAAACCCCATTATTTGACGAAAAAAAGGGGATAATATCAGAAATCTCCCTTCAAGAGTGCTCAGCCAGCAGGTGAAGGAACGAAAATCCAATCAGCGTCGTGTCTATGGCTCCTACGAGGGCCGGCCTGAGCTTTACGAGGGAAACACTCTATATCGAGACTGATACAAGACAGTTTTCAACGAAGTTCACGAGCGAACGGCGTTCTCTGACATACCGTATTTAGATCCTTTTTGCAATAAAAATATAAATACTAATTTTAATAAGCTGTGAATGACATGATATACAATTTTTGGAAAAAATTGAATCTTACAGCATCTTTAAAGGCTGAAGGTTCGTTCGAACGTGACTTGCTTGGATCTGTCGTTGAGTTACGATGCCAGTGTAGACCCGTAGGATGAAGAATTGTTTTTGGCTTGCTCGACCAGAGACAGTTAGATCGCCCACATAATTCTTCTTTGATTAGTTATGGCGTCGACATTTATTTGGAGCATTATGAAATGACTTAGAGCGCATTTTAAAAAAGCACACTCCCAGTGAGAGCTTAATTTCTTCGTCAATGACGAGCAATTCGCCTTAAAACATCTCACAAATCAACGACGCAAACCAATCTACTTAAATCATTTGCGATTTCTCCATTCAAACACTGATGAGTGAAGCCTAGTACTCTCATTCCCCTTGGCCTTAAAAAAGCATTTGATTGTGTAGTTCACAACATTTTTATTTAGACTATACCTCAATGGCATAAGAGTTCTTCCTCACAAAAGTCCTACTTCTCACACCATTTACAACATATTTGGCAATTCCATTTCTGGGCAGCAAATCACAACCAATGAAGTCCTTCAATAATCTATTCTTGGGCCTTTTTTCTGCTTATTTTATAAACGATTTCATGAACTCTTCTTTCTTTAAAATTATATTGTTTGCAGATCATACACATTTTCCTTCAAATTCTCTCTCGAAAACACCGTGAACATCCCAAGTTAAATAAATCAGGAACTGAATAAAGTTTTGCTCTGGCTCGTGTCAAATAAAATCAGTGTAAAGGTCAACACGACTCAACATATACTTTTCTCTTTTTAGGGAAAAACATCATTCCCTGGCATTGCAATGAGCGTTGAAAAAATCAAGAACTTGAGATCTGCAAATTATGGGGAACAATCTATCAGTATGCCAAGGTCTGTTCTCTCACCCAAGGAAGGGTAGCCAACCACCGAGCTCCAGATTCACCTCCATAGTTAAAGAACAAACAATCCCTCACTGTAACACAGCTACGTCCTCCGGGCCTAAGCACGACGCTGGTTTACCCCTGCCGCTTCATTGGGACTCAAAAATTCCACGCCCACAGAATTGATTCACAATCCCACAACCTAATTAACAAAGTTGAGCCACTCCCAGCGGACCGAAAAATTCCGACCCCACCCGTCTGAACTGAGTAGCAGTCATACACTCACAATTGCACTCCACAAATCTCATTCTCAAGCACATCTAAAATTCTCTAACGATGCCCCATGTCGGAGCAATGCCTTTCAATCATTATCATTCATCCAGTTTTTGGCATGTTTCGTCTCTAACATTCTTTCCACTCACCTGTCACTTTACCCCTTTCTTCAACCCCATTCCTTCTTCGTGCTCTCTATATGACCAAACCACTTCGACCCATGGCAGTCCACTCTCCTTATCAGCTCTCTCCTAACTCTTGCCATCTCCTCACTTTATCATTTCTTCACGTATCACTCAACGTCACTTCTAATATACTTTTCAAGACACTTCATCTTGAGAACATTTAACCAACTCCTATCAGTCGCTTCTAAGCCGTATTCTCAGATCCATACAACACAATCAGCACTACAACACATTCATGCAACCTCTTTTTTGCATTCAAACTCAGACACATAAAGTATTCCTTGCAACCCCCTCCAAGTCTTACCAAGCCTTGCTACCCTCTAGAAATAATAATGAACGAAAATTTACCCTGCAACGATCATTTCAACAAAATACCTACGAAGCTGTCCAAAGCCAGCGAAATGTAGCTCAAAGACAAGCATTTCCTACTAAAAGAAGCACTAAAACTCCTCTACAGCGCATTGATCAATCCGTATCGTCAAAATGACATTAACGCCTTGCATGACACGGACAAAACAAATACGAACAAAATATTCGCATCGCAAAAAAGACAACAACAGTTATCTCCAACTCGGAATATAACGCCCGCACAAATGGTTCATTTAAGAATCTAAAAATTGTGAAACAGCTGATTACTACCGAATTTCTTGCTGTAGTTTTTCAACAAAAGATTAATAATTAAAAATAATTCTTACTTTCAATTTCAGCTTTACACTCTGACTACCATGACTACTTGACAGGAAATGGAAATGAGCTCATACTTCCCTATTATTCATTATTCAAACCTCAAAATAGCTTTCGTTTCGGTGGTACCAAACTTCGGGATTCCACACCTCGATGTCTGCGATGCCCTCACCTACTCAGCCTACTACAGTAGGCTTGGCCTTCATGTCGCTCAAACTGCTGGGCAAATGAAAAATAAATAATGTTGAGATAACTAACGAAAGTGAAGTAAAAAATTAAACTAATTCTTGATTCTATACTATTCTTCACTCAGAGAAATAGGCAAAATAATCCTCTAACTATGAAACTGCCATTAATAACAGACATCGGGCGAAAGAAAATGTTGATCATAATATTAAACAATACTTTTTCTCAAATTGATAAATGCATGCAAATCTTTTTCGAGTATGCTCACGTAGTTCTAACTTAGCAGCGTGAGTATACTGTTAATTACCATAGTTGAAAAAGAATTTATTCTACTGTAAATTTGTTATCATGGATGTTCGCGGCTTATTTAACACACATAGCTTAATTATTAAACATTAACTCTAAGTATTCTCATGCCATACTTGTAACAATGGGCATACAAGTGGTAAGTAATAATTTCAAGTCTTCGAAATTTTAATCATCTCTTCGCTACGGCATGGGGCTGATGTTGTTTTCTGCTGGCAAATCTTTTCGCTACGGCATGGGGGCTGACAAGTCTGATGTTGTATTCTGTTTACAAGCTGGCAAGATCAATTCCCGACACCAGCGACCGCAGCGTCACATGTGCCCTGAGGTGCCAGTGCACGAGCGTGCCATGTCTCCTTCCTTTAGGAGGTGCTCATAGCTAAGAGATTTATGTTGCTGTCGTTGCATTCATTGCGCAGATGAATGTTTAAGCGCTTTCCAGTAATGGAAAGAGCTTTCCAGCCGGCTTTACTGGACGGAGCGTCCAGTAAAGCCGGCTCGCATTGCTGTGTGACAAGAATTCGAGTTCCTTTAAAATTATACATGCATTTCAATTTACTCCATGATCACCTGGTGAGATATTTTCTAGGATTGGCTTGATGACGACAAGATGCCGGCGTAAGTTCAATTCTTCTTATAGCTTGCTGCAACAATCTTAACAGATGAATGAATATTAATTGCTGAATAATAATTTGTACATGGACACTTTGAACTTTGATAGAATAAATCATAAGTGTTACGTAAATGAAGGAAATTACTTTAGTTATGTGCAGTGATTTACTGATATTAACTATAACTATTCACAAAATAACTCAAATGGTTAAAACTTCCATAAACTCTGAACAGATCATTGATTGTTAAAAAGGCTTTCAAGTAACTGGTGTGAGTTACCTTATCCTAAACGCCAACCAAGGAAAAACTAACTCTAGCTAGGCTTGAAATTGGAAGCTATAGCGCAGATGATGGTAATGCCGAGTTTCACATAGAATATTAGATGAACCGATAAACACGGGCGAGAGAGCAAGACGCAGACAGGTCATCACAGGCTGAGATCGTCGACTAAGACCCCTCCCAGCGGCGCCGCACCTCCAAAATCCACTGCGAGTCTCTGCTATCGTTTCAACTCCCGTGTCCATGTCATGCCTTCCTTACAAACAATTATGTAATACAAATTACATAAATTACAATTTGGCATGACATTGGATAAAAAGAAACGATTCCAAATTTGAAACATGTGTGACGGAAAACAAATCACTCTCGATTAAGGCCCATCTCCTTGGTCTTCTTATCCGTGATCCACGTCTTCAAACTCCTGTTCTTCAAGTCCTTGCGCGTTTGGTCACAATACATTGGGTGGGGATTGAACCAGGTAACGAGTTCGCCAACTTTCAGAGATCATACTGAGGTAGAAATAGTCTCAAAACCTTTACACTTTATTGAGTCCAGTTGTTACGAAACCGACTCACAATGCGTGTCATCAATATACGTCATCAGTCAATGTATTGTGACACACTTTGGTGTACCATGAGCTGCTACGGCACATAAAAGTGCTAACCATGACACTTAGCATAAGTCAGTATTATTGCACATAAATGTGTCACTTGCTATGACTGGCTAATGAGCAGACAACGAATTTGAAGAAAAATAGCGAAGATTGAGCTTTCTGAAGAGAATTATAATCCATTCACGGAATCCAAATAGATATAATTTTTTAATGCGATTTTTTAGCCATTTGAAACGTGAATTTGCGATTTAACTTTCCCAACTGCTTAAACATGTGGTGAAAGAGGATACGCCAATATGTACTTGAATTTCTCTGAATAACCATTTCACACACACAGGTGTGTCAAAATTTCTTTCAGTGCAGTCTTGTTGGGCCGACTACCCGTGACCTTCAAAGACTGCATGTAACGGGTCGGTGAAACTTGGTTTGGCTTGACTAAAGCGAACCAGACTTGGATCTCGCGGCTTTCCCAAAAGTATATAGTGGCGCATGCGCAGACGTTAATTGAAGTGATCGGGTCCCGAATAATTAATGCATGAATTTAAATAAAAAAAATAAATTTAGGGCGTCACCACGACAAAAGCCCTTTGATGGTTTCCAATGTCCTTTTCGTCAATGGGGCACCGGAAACATACAAAAACAAATTATCCTGGCAAGAAACAAATAATGTGTCTAAGAAAACGCTTAATCAAATTTGATTTGAGCTCCCGTTTTTAATAAGTACAAACTGCAAACTTTAAAATTTCCAGCAGCAAATTGCTATGCAGGCTCGTGGGTGTGCACACCGAGCGAGGAGACAAGAAGGATTATTCGATCAGCTTTGCGTTAATTGGAGTAGAGGTGAGAATAGTTACGAATAACTTTGTCACGGTGATGGCCTTAGCGCTTCCACGTTTAAAAACATGGCCCACGCTGCATTTACCGATAGAGCAGCTCTGCGTACACCC
>JACJUY010003227.1:0-63909 GCA_014220935.1 Platorchestia sp. MABIK | reverse complement strand
CAGATCAAACTGGACGCATTCCACGTGCCACGGCGCAGTCACACTCACCCCTCGAGCTCATTTGTAATGAAACCATTTTTGACGGCTATCAACGTCAAGTTTAAATCGAATGTTATTCAGGTTTCGAAGTTAGGAGCCTTTCCTGTAATGAAACGACCGCAAAGCATTATGGTTCCAAGCACCGCAGTGTGCCTCGCTCGCATTTCCAGGCTCGGTTTCTTTAGACTTTAGAGCCGGAGAAGTAGCTCAAGTTAAAAAAAAAAATAATTTTGGCCACACCTAATAAGAGATAAAAAATATCGCAAAGAATACTATTCAGTCATGGATTAATGAACATTGTGGGTGCAGCTTTCGTAAATCTTTTTACAACATTTACTTTGATTGACGGTGCGCACTTAAAGCGAGTTCAAATAATTCCACGAAATGCGGAAGCTGAAATGATTCGTCAAAATTTTATCTGCAGAATTAATGAAGTGCTAAAGTTGCTGCCGAGGATGTCAAAACCAGAAACCGGAGTTTCTTGTTATTCTCCATTGTTGTGACCGAACAGAATGAAGCTAAAGTTTGCTGGGGAGCGTTTCAAATACCGAAGTTTGGCTGGAAATTAATTTTTTATTTCGTTGCACTCACTTTACATAACACACAATTAGTGGTTGTCATACGAAGTTTAATCCTTAGTTCCTTCTAATTAAATCCACGCACAAAGTTATGTTCCAATTGCAAGTTTTGAAAAGTAGTTTCTCCAGTTTACTTGGGTTGTTTTACGACCTAGTAGTAACTCTCAATGAAAACTCAAATGAAGCTTGTGTATAAGAAGTAGGATGTGGCGTTGATACAAAACTTATTTTGGTACAGTTTCGATTTTGTAATAAATGAACAGCACCAGACAAGAAATATCTCGTTATAACATAAGCCAATCTGTAGCTGGAGGTCTGAGACGCTGTTAGCAACAGGAGCCCCAACTTGGAGTGTTGTATGACCATTTGTTTCACCATGCTTTTACAACGACTGATCATCTATGCTTGATTGTCTTAAGCTTGACTTTGAGGAAGCTTTATCGTGTAAGACTTCAATTGCTGTGTTAGTGATCTTGCGACGTAATGAAAACATTCTGTAAACACGTGATCAACCTCCATACCTTCTTATTGATAGAGAGCCTATGCATCCTGCGTTGAGATCTCAGCGTCTTATCATCTCAATAGATAGGAGGATCATGAGACGTGAAAATCAAATTCACGCCAACGTTATGTCCGCAGCCTCCCACAGGGATGACCCTCCTCAGCTACCTCGCCCGGTAAGAGTTTAAACTTGGGCTATTTGTTTTGCTCGATTGGAGGACTTTCTCAAAATGAAATTTATTTCTAACTTATATACCTTATTTTCCTGTCCAGATAAACAAGAGCGTTCGGAAACTTCAGCATGCAAGTTGTAAAAGTTATTTTCTTTTAGTGGACTTAGCAAACTTTATTTATTCAGCAATGTCTTCTTTTAGAACTCTGAGCACTTTCACAATGTCCTTCAACCTGCCAAATTCGTAGAACTTCATTTCGTGACAATTATTGGATATTTTTTAGGCGAGAATCGAGGCGCAAGAACAGGAAAGTTTTTCCTTTGCTGCATAATTTTCTAGATTCGGGCAAAGTTGAAGCCTCAAGTTTTGCTCTGAGCCCTTAGAACTTTGGGCGCTTCAGAGAACGTTCATCGATCTCTTCGTAAAATTTCTGCTTGAGGATTTAGTACGTCTTCATGCACCACATGTTGCAGCCAGCGAACTCAGCACTTCTGAGCGCACAAATAATTGAGCCCGCTCGCCTTGGCGCCCCAATGCAGGCACGCCGGTCGAGATCTTTTAGTGCTGTTTCACAGAGAATGTAATCCTAAATTCAGTGCACATTTCCTCTAGTAGTATCGTGAGCTAGTAACGTTATTTTACATGTTAAATACCATGCTGAAATGTTTGAAAAGTTATGACAATTTTTAGAGAGAAAATGATGACTCTGATGGACTGGACAGTTCAAAGTCCCGACTCGAACTCTATCTACGAACATGCATGGAAGATCATTGGAAAAAGGGCTCTGACAAGAAATCATCAAAATTGAGGTGATTTGAGGGAATTTTGTGAGTGGAGAAAGGGAGGGGATAACTGACAGAGTTTGCAAGAAACTTATGATGCCGAGTGGTTGGCGATGCAGTGAAGTGAGGGAAAATTAGAAGATGTTTGCTAAATGTTGAAATAATCTTAAAAATTTTGTAGTAAAAGATATTTCCATACGGTTTTTAAGCGTTGGTACAGTAATATACAATTTTTTTAAATTTAAGAATTGTATGGAAGTTGTTGTAAGCCGTGTAGCCATGTATCTAGTTCATGGATGTTGGGTTTATCTACATTTTTTGACAGTTTCTCCATTACTCATATAATAATTTTTTAGTAATAAACTATTAAGTGTTGTTTCCATTCCTCACACATAGGCCGCTGCTGTGTCGGTAACGTAGAGCTTATTTTTATCCCAATTTCAGCCCTGTCGTGTTGCTCTTAATCGCTGAACTTTCGAGTGTCGATATCTATAGGTGTATCAACAGTACTCATTTTCTGAAACTAACTAATGGTTCAGACATTCCTGAGGCTCAGCCGTGGAACTCAATGCTCTAACTTAACTCAAGATTAGTGAAGTTATTGTCTTTGTGCAATTATGTTTGCGAGTACTCACGACCCGTCAAAAATATCTACTACTAACTACTACTAAAAAATCTACTACTAACTACTAACTACTGCACACGATCCATCAAAAATGACGATATTCAATATTTCCCTTCAAAAAATATGCAGAAATAGATGCCAAACAAATATATCCATCCTCAAATACCCGCGAAAACAATAGTCTTGTTTGCCTGTGTTACTTATGTATTAGTGCACACGGCCCGTCAAAAATGTAAAATAATGTTCGACAAATCACGTGACACACGTTCCTATTTCCTACCAGTACACGTGATATTCATTCCGACTCCGAATGTGATGGATTAATACACAGAAAATAGTGGAGTTGAAGCTTGTATCACAGATACGCTCATCACACACTACAGGCTGGTGGGTGTGACGGACGGACGGACGGACGCGGCTCTTATAATGGTATAGATTCCTTCTACACCACAGGTTCAGTTAATGATTCCGTCGAAGGATTGCTATTGGTTTTATATATAAACCTCTTTTTAAGCGGCGTTTAAATAACCTTCTCCCTGCATTCAATATAATATTTTTGTTCTTATTTTTTACATGCTTTGTTTGCGATTTTTAATTCTTTATTGAATGCATTTTTATTTAAATTTGAGTTGCGTTAATTCTTACTTCTCAAAAATGAAATTGATCAAAAAGATCGTAAAGATAAATGGGAAAACTCTTTTATTACTCCTTTTAATTCACCGTGTGATCAATAATTCTACTAGTAGTAGTAGTAGAGAGCCAATAATTCTACTAGCATGAAAGCAATTCCACGTGCCAGAGAACAGTTCTATAACATAGATCTCAATCCTACTCTGTACGTAGACAGCAACTCTGCAAACTTGAGAACAGTTATTCGGTCGGATTGACAACAATTCTACATTATTGAGAGCAATTCCGCAAAGAGGAGAGGAACTCTGTAAAATAGAAAACAATTTTGCAATGTGTAACTAATTCCACGTGTAACAAATAATAAATTGAATGGATGAAAAAGTTGGGGATAATTTTCTAGAAAATATCGTCTTGATTAAATCACGTTTCAAATTTAAAAAGAAGCAGCAATAAAATGACGGGCATGGAAACGTGAAGTTAAGTTAAGTTGAAGACGGGCTTCAACTTCTGTGTAAACTTTTGAAGTTCTGCTAATGATTTACCTCGTGAAGCTTTGATGTAGGTAGTGTAGTCATCTAAAAAAAGTATTTTCTCATAAAAACGCTAAAACTTCTCTTTATTTACTAAAAATTTGAAAACGAAAAAAATGTCAAAAATATCACTTATTTTACTAAAGAAAAACAGTAAATCGAAAACGTTTCGGAGACCAGCTCCATCATCAGTTCTGTAAAGTACAAAGTATGATTAATCCAACGTATGCATGAAAACACGGTCGATAATAAATTCCAGAATATAAAAAAGAGAGAGAGAGAAAAAATGGACAACTATGCATTAACTATCTGAAGGGTATACGAGCTAAGCATGTTGTTTAAAATTGTTTTTTCCTTAAAATATGCAATTTTCTAAAATCCTAAAATCACAGTCAAATTCAAAAATCCTAAGGTCAAAATCCTAAGGTCAAAATCAAATAACTGTCAATTATTTTAAAATCATCATCACGTATAATACACTACACTTCTCGTTATTTCTGTTAGTTTTGCTCATGTTATTACTTAATGAAATATAACGCAGCTGCATTAATTTTGCTAATTCTTAGGATGCATACACCTCGAAGTGAGAACACGAGCATGTGTGTCTCTCAAGAATGCAGATCTGTTCTGCGTGGTGTGTGTCTGAGCGCGTCTGCACAGGACATGTGTCTCTTTATTTTGAAACCCTAAGTGTTCTGCTGAAAAATTGTGTCACAAACGAGTACTTGTTGCGGGTCAGTGAGTGTCCGTAACATTGCGCGAAAATGTCTACTTCGAGTTACTAATATTTTCTGGCGTAAGAACGGCATAAACACAAGTACTTCAGAGCAGACGTTCTTAAGGAAATCGCTACAGAACTTTTCATTATCCAACAAAAACGATTATGATACTTCTTGCCGATGGGCTGAGTTGCAGGTATACGATATGCGAGTGTAGAAAAGTTGCTTACTTCTTCATTTATTCAGTAATTTTAAACCACAAGATGAAAGCGTGTACTGGCCTTCAACGTTCAGATGCTCTACGGAAAATTTCCCACGGAGCTTCCTCGCAATCGCCCAGGGAACTGAACGCAGCCTCAACGACGCTTCTTTACAACCTTCTAGCCCAGAGGCTCTCAACAAGGGGGAAATTTACCCTAGTTGAGGTAAATTTCGCCCTTGTGTACTTAATACATGAAGCCGAGGGGGTCAATGATGGAGGGAAGGTTGAGAATGACTGTATCTAGACTCACAGTCGGCAGCAACTTTTCTCACTGGCTACTAGTCTGTAATGATTCGAGTCGACAGAATCAGAAGTCTCAGAGCCCCAGAAAGGCACCTGTGCAGCGGATGGTATGAGGAGACGCAAGATTAAATTTCGTGCCCGAACGTTTGAAGGAGCCTGGACATTTTCTGCACAATACTTCCATAATTTTGTAAAATTGTAAGACCACTAAGCTAGGGCACTACAAAGTAATGGCGAACTTAATTTAATGTGAGACTTTTGTTGAAGCGTGTAGGAAATGGTAGATGGTGAAAGAGATAGTATGGTAAAGGTATAAGCTAGTAGAACTTTTAGGGTAAAAAAGTGTGAGTGTAAGATGAGCTTAGCATAGTTGTTGCTCATTTAGTTTTGTGTTGAATTGAGAATTTGTGTCAAAGAGTTTGTGAGAAAAAAATGTTCGTATTGCATTAGATTTTCAAGTTCTGGTTCAAGTTGCATGTAAGTAGTTAGAGAGGGAAAAAAGGAGAGAAAGAGAGAGTTGCAATAGCTGGAAGTGAACTACAGAGCGCTGCGATTGTTTGCATGCAGAGCGACTGTAAAATTGAAGCCAAGGAGATGGAGGTTCTTAGAGGTGCACATTGAGATGTTCTCATGCGAACGGGTGGATTACAACAGTTATCAACAGTTATCACAACATTTATCAACAGTTATCACACCTATTATCTATGTTATCACAACAGTTATCTATGTTTTCACAACAGTTATCTATGTTTTCACAGCTATTATCTATGTTATCACTACAGTTATCTATGAGCGGCTACTACGGCTTGAGGATGTGCCTGAGATCTTCAAAAACAGACCGTTTATGTGTTCAGATAATGTTTATTTAAATTTGTCCTTGTGTTAACCTGGTCGAAGAGATTGCTCTTACAACATGACTGTAATTTCAGGGAGATCGAATCGACTGTGGTGCACAACTTTACGTATTAAAAGTGCCTACAAATGGATGTCTGGATCAATAAAGTGGGCACTCCTGTAGTCAACTGATTCTAATGTAGACGTTACAAAGATATGTTTATCATGCCAGCTAATTTGAAATACTTCACCAAGAAAACTGATTTCACTTCCAATTCACTTGAACCATTTTTTGAAGCAGGACGCTTTACGTGCGTACTTTTGCAGAAATCATCAACAAGAGCCATAACGCACAGTTTATTGCAGTGATTGATGATCGAAATAGAGCAGATGAGAGCGTTACAAATTTGACGTGACCGTGTAAGCGCAGGTAGTTACACAAATGGGCGCAGAGGTGAAAAATTCCACTGCAAACGAGTGGGTGTTGCGAGTGCGTAAGTGTCCGTAATGTTGCACGGGAAACTGATTTCTTTCTAAATGCATGATCCGTTTGGTATTCATTTATATAACCATGCAATACCATATGTTCCCTGTATATTTATGTAACCAATACGTATATATATAACCATTTCTACACGAGTATGCACCAAATTTTCAGTTTAAATTGCATTTAACACAATTTGAGGAGTGCCGCAGTTTTGCAGTTCGGGAGAAGAACATGATGCCTGCAGTGATTGTCAGCAACGGCTTAATATGTCGCATGCTTCCCCAGCCAATTGTGTGTTGTCGTTCCATACGCCATTTACGCTCCGCGCTCTCGCTGTTCTGCATGCGTCACTGTCGTATCTGCACGATGTTCTCATGCTCCGATACACAGCTTATCATTGATTTTTCGATCATGGTTATCGTCCAATATCCTATATCCTTGCTAGTGGTGTTCACTGTCATTCGGATACATAGGTTTAATTCCCTTCCGGATCAGGTCCAACTCCACTGTAATCCCTGACGAGCAACAGCCGCTGTTCGTTCACCTGGATCAGCTCACCGGCAACTATAACTCCCATCTATTGCAGAGCAAATCGCAATCAGGGCTACTGCACTTGCCGAGGCATTAGAGGCGTCAGACTGCGCTAGCTATAGCTTTATTATCGCTGCTAAGCCACTCTGGCGATTGGGCGTATTTTTAACACGTGGATCTATGTATTGAATTGGAAATTTGAAAAGTGGAGTTTTGGCAGATCAAGTGACTACGATGCGTGGAGTATGCAGTATTCCTGTGTTTTGGTGTGCTCCAGGATTATGTGATATGATTTTTATAAATTGTTATTAACTCTGTTATTGCATATTAATTTAATTTTTTGGAAAAAATGCTGATATGAATTCATAGTTGCAAATTTTTGTTTTCATTTTTGACAATAAGATCATGTAAGGAATTTTGTCGTTCACATGCATTTAGAATGAAATTAATAGTTTCTATACATAGCCAACTAAATAAGTGCTTTAATATCTTCATTCATTTGTTGTGTACATGCTTCAGATGGAATATTGGATGGTAATTTGTTATTTAAGAAGAGTTACTCTTTAAGGCAGATTTCTATCATGCGTAATTTGAAAAAGGGATCCTAGAGATCCTAGAGAAAAAGAGATTTTTTATTTGGATTAAATTTTTAGAGGTGAGCAAAAACTGCCGTCTGAAATCTAAAATCCATCGTTTAAATTTCATCGGAATGAACCATATATTTTTAATGAGGTTACTTTTTTTGGTCGTCTTCCCGTGACAATGACAGGACAGCAGTTTAAATGCGAATTTCCATCAGTACTGCACATCTTCATTCAATTTTTGGTCGTCTTCCACAGATGTGCTTGGGGGCTACAACGGCACCATCTTCGCGTACGGCCAGACCTCCTCAGGCAAGACGCACACCATGGAGGGCAAGCTGGGGGACCCCGCGCTCCAGGGTATGTGCAGCGTGTCATCTGTGATTTAACGTGGAATTTTCTGCTGATTTCGTTAAGCAGTTGTGGTTTCTCGTCGTCTTAAACGTACTCATTTGTGATTTAACGGGACATTTTATGTCGATTTCGTTAAGCAATTAATGTTTTACGTCGTCTCAAACACAAAATAGGTAAACAGGTTTTGTTCAAGTTTCTAATAAGTTGAGGGTCGAAATCTCTCACTTATTGTGTAGAACAAAGCGATTGCTTTTTAGGTGAGTTAAGGATACCAACTAATCCCTAATTTTGGTCCGTATTTCATTTCAAAGAGTAAATCTAAAATTTTATTTTGCATCCTTTGCACTTGTACCGTTTTAGAAAACACTTTTACTTGTGAATTTTAACAATACCATTGTACTCTTATATATTTTTATTGTGAAAAAAGATTAAATGGCTAAATTTCAAACCGTCCCTAACATCCAATTTATTTCAACAGTGAGATCTATTGTGGAAATCTACTCTTTTCTCAAAATCGTAACTGACAGGTCATGGAAACGTTTTATTTATTTCCAATTCAACACCACAACACCATGACGCACATTTATTACCTCAACACTAATACATCAGGTACTAAAAAACTTTAATCCTAATTTTTTTGAGCCTTATAATTTATATTAGAAGGTCTGAGTCATAAATCTTCAATTAGTTAAAGGAGGAGAGGTCTACAACTAGCACCAAGGTATTTAATGCGCGCGTCACGTGCATAGAATTGGGCTTCCCACCAAGACACCTTCAAACGGCGCTGAAGTACACAAAGAAAAATTTTGTCCCAAAACCGAGATACTTTTGTGTATCATGAACTTAAACGACACACTTAAGTGTGGCAACCATGACACACTTAAACGTCAGTCAATTTTATTTTACATAAACATTTCACTTTCTCAGACTGGTCATTGAGAGCACTAATATACAGACAACGTCTAAGAACGTCTGTGAATTGGAAGAAAAATTTGTGAAGGTATTAGGGTTTTTGGAGAAATTGGACTCCATTCACAAAATCTAAACACAGTTCGGTTTTCTACAAAATTTTTTAGGCCCTTCGAAACGTAAATAGGTAATTTAACTCTCTCAACTATTTTAATATGTGGTTAAAAAATTACTCGACTGTGTTTCAAAATATTTCGAATATCCGTTTGAGACGAACAGGTGAGTCAAAAATTTCTCTCAGCGTATCAATCTCCAAGAGCGGAACTGTCCATGAAGCTGTGCTGGGAGAAGACTTCAGGTAAAAACAACATCGTGCATCCAGCAGGCCAGAAGATTGGCCAGAAATAGAGGAGCCAAATGGGCCGCCGCTCCCACTGCAACAGCCGACGTTGTGAGCGAGGCAATATCGCGAAGATACTTCGAAGGCAACGCAACTAGATGACTCATTAACAACACCGCCGCAGAAATCACGCGCAGCTAATCTAGGATAAAAGTAGGAGCTCAGGTCAGGAAGTAGTAATACAAGCTGACCCTAATTCACAAATAAATCAGAGCCCAATGAAGTCATATCAAAGTTAAAGTGTCTAAGAATATTCTGACATTGCACTCATACTTATCTAACTCCGGAAGCATCGAGTACAGTAGATACAGCAGGCCAGATAGGAATGTTAAGAAATGGTCAGGTTTCAGATGGACGTAAAAGTGGACAACCGGCAGCGGATCCTAGGAAAAGAATGCGCAACTAAAACCAATGAAGCTTAGACGCCCGATCTAAATTATCATCGTATATGATTAGTAAAAGGAAAGTAGCATTAAACAGTTTCAATTGCACTCAACGAGAGTGTACGTTTCGACAGAAAGTAGGGTCAGTAAAAAAATGAAACAGTTAATGGTTAAAACACTTCGCGCGGAAAGATGAAAAATACGGTTTTAATGCTCAAATGTTCAAGAAAAGGATAAATAGGTTTAGTGCACGGAAGCTGTTTTGATTTAGTCTTTCTGCAGCCCATTAAATAGGCGAGCTATTTCACGTTTGGATAATCAGAAAAATTTACATATGTCCAATCTGCAACGTTAAATTTAAAAAATTCATTTTATTGAATTACTTTTAGTGCTTAAAGTCAAGCATGCAAGATAGATCTCAACAGAAAATTTTACGAACGCAAAGATCATCCTTAACACACAAAATTAATGTGAGAAATAAAGTAGTAGCACTCTAGGGCGGCAGGGAGACAGTGCTCAAACGTCGATGCTGCCAGCTCCCGATCCAGGCTTTGGCAGGCTCCGTTCGGCAAATAATAAATGGCAATGGGAGATAACTGTCAACAGGCAAGTTACCGAAGTTTATTAGCCAAATAATAATAAAGTGCTAAGACAGGTAACTGTCGGAAGGCCATTCGAAAAACCGTCTTCAGAGCTGCACAACTCTCCCACCTGGCCCTTCGACAGTATCCAATGAAAAGCCGAATTTCGCGAAGCGAACCATAATACTCGGAAGGTTAGCTCATGGAAAGTGATTCAGGAAACGTTTGGGGAAATTTTTACAGCCCTGTGTTCTAGAGTTCAAGAAAATCTCACCTTCTTGAAATGAATTTTAGAAAGATTGATGGTGGTCGTACCTCACGAGTAAACTCTCTTGCTGCACTTTCGATCGTTTTGTTGGCGTGTACCTTTGCCAGTCAGTTCTGAAATATCGTCTGTTTTTTTGTCATGAGCTTCGTCTACATTTATTCAAATTGGGACATTTTTGTCTTCTGTATGCTCTTTTATTCCCTAAAAGGGTGCGCATCAACTCATTTTTTCTGTGGTTGTGCCTCTAATGCAATAGTGATAACCATGAAGGCAGTTTTTAACGATTTTTCCGCAAAAATATGGATGGTTTTAACTTTGTTTACTAATGGAATGTGTGCTTGTGTGATATTCTAACTCTGGCGTTATTGGCTGAATAATAGTTTGCAACATAGCCATCGAAATTGTTTTCAAACTGTGAAAAACTCTACGGATTTTACTGCGAACATTTAACTATCTCGTGCTGCTTAGGTCAATATGTTTTACAACTTAAGATTCATTACATTTACCTTAAATTTCTTTCACATTTGTTTATGCTCATCTCAGTAGCTCAAGAACTGCGAATCTTTGACGTCAACGATTAACGCAGTAATCATTGACGTTGTTTTTCTATAAATAAACAGTGATTTCGAGTTTGTAGAGTGAGTGTTTCAGTCAATATGATAACCAATTTTCTTCGTCTTTTAACGCGTGATGAACTAGAAAAGTTCCTTAAGGTTAACGCAGTAAATGGTTTACGAAGACAGTGTGTGGGGGCACACATAGTTTCACTGACACCCAGGCCCTGCTGAAGTTGTTCGCTGGTGCCGCACCGGTCCCTTCCCTGCAAGAAAATCTATGATCTACGAACACATTTATTCGTACGCGTTATTAATAATCTTTTGCTCCCATTACTCTAAATTGGAAGTTAATGGATTTAGGAATGTATGGTATTCAACGGTTGAAAATATAATTTCTTGACAACAGCCTTAAGAATCCCCGAGGAAAATATAAAGAGTTTCGATCAACTCTACCGTAACTTCAGATTGAACTATTTTTGCTGGCACCATAGCACTAAAAACTTTTGAAATACGCATTGAATTTTTTCTCGCTCCTGTAATTTCGGACCCTTATCAAGTATTAATATTCATGAAGATGTTTCGGTAATATTGATCTTCATGCATTTTCTCGAGTGTTGTGAAATGTTTAGTCGAATGAATTACACCACGTTCTGTGTTGCACAACGTCACGACGGAACATGAATCACGTCCTCTAAATTAATTAATAGCTCTTTGTTTGCACACACTATTAATAAACTGATTAATTAATTAATGCCTTTGTTTGTGTTGAGACTATTTATTCTGTGCCAAAAAGCCCATCTAATGGCCCCTTTCTAGGTTTTAAAAGCGTTCCCAACACTAAGAGGCATGCACAGCCATAGCATCCGGATATGGTAAAGGGAAATGGGCATGTTTTGCACTTGTCTCGCATATCATGATTGAATGTAATTTATTTTCCCTCAATTACTGTTGATTTAGAAATAATTTCCTCAATTATCGTCGCATTCTTGTTTATAAATCTTTTTTGTATCGTTCAATCATGGTTTTCATTTCGGGCTCTTATTAGAAAATGCTCCGGCACTTCACAGTAAAAACATCTATATATTTAATAAATCAAACTGAGTGCAGAAATATTCTTAAATCTTTGAGGTTTGGATAACAGACTACGAGAGAGTAAAAACTTTGCTCTGCGTATTCCAATTTAGAGTAGAGAGTTAGTCACGGAGAAAATGTAGCTTGTCTTGGCAAAAATGCAAATTAAAGCTTAAGAACGGCAGTGGCCGGAGACAAGCCCCACTTGTTTCAAATTTAACTTTTTTCTTAAAGATTTGGAGTGCTCAGCTTAGATGTGGGTACAGCGGGCGACCGTGGTACAGGTATTTTCGCCAAAACCGGAGCCGTGTTTACATCAACAGAGCGGAGTTGTAAACGCTCCTCGGCACTTGACTTAACGCTACATTTCCCACAGGTATCATCCCGAGGATCGTGCACGACATCTTCAACCACATCTACAACATGGAGGAAACTTTAGAATTTCATATCAAAGTCTCTTACTTCGAGATCTACATGGACAAAATCAGGGACTTGCTCGACAGTGAGTCAGTTTTACGGGCCTGCACCATGTTCATGCAGACGGCTAACTGTGAAAGTGTCTGTGTGTGTATATGTCAATTTGAGTGTGGGTGTCCGGGTGTATCCTACATTTATCAAACAAATGATGCTTTAGAGTTAGCAGTTGATCTGTTGAGATATTAATAGCTTCTTATTACTTTACATTTGGGGTTTAAGGCCTTTTGAGTTGAAAAAATTTTCGTTTTCGTGATATAACCTTCATTTGGTGACTTTGCAGAAAATAAATTTCTTTGCCTCTAGAATTGTTTCGCTAATTGGTATGGAGCTGTAATCACGTCATAAAATATCCATTAACCAAAAAATATCATTTCGGGTGCGTATTATGACTCATTACTCAAAAATGCAAGTTTCACGACGCTCCTCAGTGAAATTAATGTTCGGTATGCGCAGAATGTTGTGTGCGGCTCAGAAGCTTTATTGCTCGGTTTTATTTGAAGATTCCGTTCAAATAGCTCATCAGAAAATGAGTTTCAAGTTTTAATGGGGGCGTCATTCTTTAGTATGAAATTTAGTCGTATTAGATAACGAATGATTTAATAACGCCAAATGGTTCAAGATCTTCAAGCCTCTATGTATTTTATATTTCTATGATATAATCACCACGGACTTCTATCGCTGAATGCCTTTCGCACCAATGAAAAATTATAACTCCTCCTCAAAATATTCCTTTTCTTTCAAATTTGCATGTCCTTTTGCCCGGAGCAAACTTCAGCAATTAAAAAATCTTGATGACAAAGCTTTGATGAACTTTCGAGTTCTGTTTTTAACATAAATTCCTCGAAGAAGAACTTTGAGATTTTACACAAGTTCTTGCCTTTGATTGCGATTGAAATCTTTAATTATTTGTGGAAATGTTTCTGAATCGTTTTTTCTTTGAATACGCTGTTCATAAGCAGTAAAGGAGATCAGTAACTTTTCTCAAATATTTCATGACAGTTTATTACTTTGATAGTATAAAACCTTCCTTCGAAAGGGTATTAGCTCAGCCAGCATAGTGCCGATATTAGCTAATCGGTACTACTACAACTAATTTTTTATCGACTTTGAATTTGTTCATAATGAAAATATATTCATTTTCAACTACGATGTACTCAGTAAACTTTTTTTTTTTGCTGCGTGATTGTGACTTTCTCTTCTCTGCTTCAATAATAAATTCGTTGCTTCTGAGGATATTTGTTTGCCCTGCGCAGTATCCAAAGTGAACCTGTCGGTACATGAAGATAAAAACAGAGTTCCTTTCGTGAAGGGCGCAACGGAGCGCTTCGTTTCGTCTCCTGAAGAAGTGTTCGAGGTTATCGAACTCGGCAAAAACAATCGGCACATTGCCGTCACCAGTAAGGCTGTTTCTAAATTTTCCATGTGTAAAGTGAATGTATATTATTAATAGCGTTTAAATTATTAATACAGTAAGGTAAACTACGTTTTCCTAATTTTTAAGTGTACTTATAGTAATAATAGCGTTTGAGTTATTAATTCAGGATGGTAACGTACGTTTGTACTGCTTAACATATTCTTACTGATGTAGTGGACAAATACAACTTTCTCAAACAACTGATCATGACTTGGATTTACGGTTTATTTGGTCGTCTCTCCTTGTGCAATTTAATTTTAAAAAGCGTCGGCCAATTAAATACCTGTATATTATGAAGTACATTCAATAAAGCACATTTTGATGCTAGTTAAAGATCGTTAACTTAATAATCGTAGCATCATCGCTCAAAGATCCTTAACTTTCAAGTTTTCGACCTGAATTTTTTAATCAAGTGGATATTCAGCTAGAATTTATAAATACGTTCTTAAATTTTCTTCAAATCTTTGGCACTGGCTGATGGAGTTGCCTTGAGATGTGAGCGGCCATGGAGCATGGTCGCTGTGAGAATATTTAAGATTCATCACTGAAATATGAAGATGATTCAATTAACATGGTAATAGTTTTCACTTTGTAGAGTAAGCCCCAGCCTTTGAATCCTAATAGTTATATAATCCGAAACGTTTGTTTTTTATCATGATATTCTTAGCCACGTTGGTTTTCCTTTTTATCCTAATAGTAATGTAGACGGATCATATTGTATTTTCTGACTCATTTTTGCCGTTATAGCTTTTCTTTTATGATGAAATTTTCTGCGGAGATTCTCAATAGATATTCTTTCTTTTTGTTTATATAATACCACATTAAATAAAATTGGCTCATTTTCTAACTGCTGATGTGAGTGAAATCGGTTGTCACGGAACAAAATATTTTAAAAACGGGTGATCGATTACTTGACAATTGTCATGTTCTTCCATCATTGAGAGTTGTCGGGCCTAGAAAGACCTTCAGTTCATCCTCAGGTTAAAAATCATGGAGCATCTCATCCTCCAGCCGGTGATGGTTCGAGCTCGCTAGGTGGAACTTAATCTCCTTTCTGTCTAGTCTTTCACTGAATATTATTGAGATTTTAATTATTCACAGACATGAACGAGCACAGCTCTCGGTCCCACAGTGTGTTCCTCATCCAAGTGAAGCAGGAAAATATTGAGACGCAGAAGAAGCTCGTGGGCAAGCTCTACCTCGTTGACTTGGCGGGCTCTGAAAAAGTAAGTCTTCCCATTGCCATCCCCCATGCGCCACTTCCTAACGAGCGAGTTTCACCGACAGCCTTTGATGACGAGACATGAGTGTTCACCGTCTCGATCTCGTAGCTTGACGGGTTCTGCAATCTTCATCTCGCCTCCAGAGACAGCCATGAAAGATTTGACCAGCAGGCTTAAAATTTCAAGACTTCAGATTTCTCATAGCGAGACGCAACATATTGTTGCTTTCTGCGTTTTCAAAATTGTGAGAACTTGTTTTAGTCTTAGTCGCAACATCCTAAAGGTGGAATATTTTTTCAGATTTCGCAGTGAATTCTTTTTTATTTGGGTTAGTGAACTTCACCTATATTTACCATTTCTTTTTTGTTTTAGATGCTCCTATTAATATATATTAGTACGTTGCATATCATGCCGATGCTGATTTTCACTTTGCAACCTTTGGGAGCATAGATTTAGGAATGATCTCTGCATTTGATGATAATGTTCTGAAAGAATTACTTCAGTAAGTGCATTTATAATTTTATATTATTTTGATGCACAAAATTGAGAATAAACTTGAGTTAAATCTTTTCATTCTCTTATATCCACTCTCATCTCATTCACTTCTAAGGTCTTACAGAAACTTTCGGCCTTCGTCTGGATACATTCACCCTGAAAGCTCACTTCCTTTTCTAGTTCATTTCTTCTTTTCTGCTCGTGGAATCCCATTACTCGTCGCTTATTTCTTTTGGCACAGCACGAGTTTTTCTTCTGACAACGCAGTGTTCATCCCACTCTTTACTGGACGAGCGAGCACAGTGCCTCCTGGTGGTCAATTTTTTCATCTAGTTAAGCTAGTCTCCGTTTACTTAGCCTCTGACTAAGTTAAACCAGCCTCTGACTAAGTTTAGCCAGCCTCTGACTAAGTTTAGCCAGCCTCTGAATAAGTTTAGCTAGCCTATGACTAAGTCTAGCAAGCCTCTGAATAAGTTTAGCTAGCCTCTGGCTAAGTCTAGCAAGCCTCTGAATAAGTTTAGCTAGCCTCTTGCTAAGTCTAGCAAGCCTCTGAATAAGTTTAGCTAGCCTCTGGCTAAGTCTAGCAAGCCTCTGCATAAGTTTAGCCAGCCTCTGAGAAAGTTAAAATTGAAGTTGTGGTTGCTAGTTTTTGCAAAAGTGGAACAGAATTGACAAGATTTGGATCAATGCTAACTTTTTGAATTACAAAAGCTAGCAGTGAGTTATCATCTGTTTAGATGTCAAGAATTTCAATTCTGTTTGAGTTCAGCCTGAGAGTAGTTTCCTTTTACAGTACGGAACTCCTATCGATATCCAAAGCACTCACTTTCGAAGTTGAATGGTTTTACATTTTCATTGGATTTATGCTCAAAATTTGTTCGTTTTGAATTTGATGCTGTGTTTTGAGGTAAATGGTCCATTCAACGATTACGGCTTGACACATGACAATTACATGGGTCAATTTTTTCGCCTACTAAATAACAAATCCTATTTATGAGTTATGAACAATATTTTCAATGATTTGTTGAATAACACTTTACAATTCTATATTTTTATCCATTCATATCTCTGTTTCGAGGGTTGTTCGCTTGAACCGAGATGTCTCCTTCAGTTTGAAAAATCTGTGATCCGTTTAGGCAATTTAATTTCAAACTTCTGTTCTATTATAGCTGGGAATCGTTTGTCAATGTTTCATACTGTTTTTTCCCATCATCGTGAGCATATGACGGTTTTACCTTGGTTTAATTTGTATCTGGTCTGAAAGGCCATGATATGATGGTAGTTTTCACCTAGTACAGTAAGCCTCAGCCTTCGTGTCCCTCTGAAAGAGTATAACTTTACTAATCTTACGGTGTTTAATTCGAGAACTGAATTTTATTCAAATTTCATATGAGCCTAGTTTTTCCTCCTGGCTTGCATAGTCCGTAGTCTTTGGAACTTATTTTCATTGTTTCGATTTTTCATTCATTTTTAGATTTATTTTCGTTCCACCTCGGTAAACAGTGGCCCGAGGTGTAATTTGACCCTGATACCTTCAAGCGCCTGCGTGATCCACACTCCGAGTAATGAAGCTAGACAAGTCAAAATTTCCAAGAAACATAATGTTCCGTAATTTTGTTAACTCAAATTTCAATAAATTTCAATTGAATAATTTCACTTAGGAAATAAATTCAATTTTAATGAAGCTTACGATGATTTACAGCACGCTGTCGTAAAATATCTATGATGAGGCCTGAATTCGTCCTCTGGTATGTTTTTCGTGCTTCTCTTTTTTGAAGCTAGGAAAACGTGGGATAAATTAAAAAAGAATGAGGATATTTTCGTAGAAATTTTGCTAAGAAGTAAATTGTATTATAAATATTTTATATGTTAATATTTTATTTTACGTTAAGAACGTGTAATTTCTTCCCTGCTTTTCAAATGAATCTGTCATTTTGCACGTGTTTGATACTTTGACTGACGTATTTTTAGTGTTGCTGCCAGGATGGCAATGTGCTTCTCTCCTAGTTGCGAGATCCGCTGGATACTTTTTTTGCGTTATGAGTTGTAATTGAAGTCGCATCCTTCGTGGTCTATTGGTTCATTGGAGTTCATTTTAGTTATTTAAAGTAGGTGTATCACTTATCTTAAGACAAGAACTTGACTCTGTTTCCTAAATGATCTCAATTACATAGCTGTCTATTTGTCACACTTGCATGCGCCGCAACTCGCTCTGCGTTTTGCAGGTGAGCAAGACCGGCGCTGAGGGCACCGTGCTGGACGAGGCAAAGAACATCAACAAGTCGCTGTCAGCTCTGGGCAACGTCATCGCTTCACTCGCTGACGGCAAGGTAACATCGCACCACGGTAGAGGGAACAAGGTAGACTCATTTCTATGGAGGAAAATACACCCCCTCTTGTTCGGCTTGCCCAGTGATGTTCATTGCGAGGCTCTCGAAAAATATTAAAATTTATTATTGATAAATAATTTATATAATATGACCTAACTTGCAGTAGCTGGCTCTCTCAGTCAATGCGTTTAACCGAAGTGGCTCTCTTGCAAAAATTAGTGAATGACGCTGGGCTTGCCAATAGAACGGCTTCATTTCAAACAGACTTAATGACGTCACCATTGCGACATGGTTTTAGGCCAATAGCGGTGTTTCCTCTACCGTGCATTGTACACGTATAAATACAATATTGTGTAGGTACGTCACCTATAGTCAGCGTAATAGGGCAGTTGAGGAGCTCCCTCCTCTTCACGCTATTGATGTGAGTGAGAGTTGAATGTCAAATGTTGCGTGGCGAATGGATTTTTTTTTCTTCAAAATTTAGCGATAAATCTACGAGTAAAATGGGTGTTGTACTATACTTGATCAAAATATTGTATTAAATTAATTATTCTTGCGATTCAGATCACTGTGCACAGTTCTTCGAATCATGAAGCCATTTGCGCTCTAGTGATCATTCGCTTCAAAAACACGAAGATATTAGAGACAATGAGTAAATTTACAAAACTTTTCTCCCATTATTCTGAAATAAATTTACCAAATATTCAACCATTCATCATTACTAATTTACCATTCATCATTACTTGGTCATGATTAATGCAACTTATTTTGCTATTTGAACTCAATGAGATGGACTCATCCAGCTAAGCTACTCGTGTGAAGCAATAGTTACGGAATATCATGGCTCTGTCTTCGTAAGTTACGAAGACAGACCTTTGCCTCATTCATCATTAGGTCTGATCACTCTCCGTTACTCTTTTCTGTGAGTTCTTCAAAGTGAAGTGCGTTATTCTGAACTGAAAGTAAATGCAGTATTTATGTAATTCAGCGAAGTGTTTGCCTAAACACACCCACCGTGAACATCTATGCTCCCTCCACGAGCTTCAGGAAATTGGCGACTAGGGATGAGGAGGCTGCAGGGAATCATGCACATCGCAAATTTTTGCAGCTGTTCTTTTTCAAAGTAATCCAAAGTTAGATTGGTCATGGCATTGTCTACTTGTCAAGGCAGCGTTTTTGTTTTTGCAACAGTATTTGTGCTGCACTGTGTGAAGTGATGATTGCTCCACATCCTGGTAAATTTGTCCGACACCTTTTTTTATTTCTCCTGCCTGATCGCATTTCGAATCTTTGATCAGAAAAATTAAGTTAGGTATTCTTTAATTACTTTCTCTGCCATTACTTAGTTTACCTACAAAATTTTTTCTTCCTTCTCTGTTTCCTAATGCTATAGTTCAATTTTAATTCAACATGGTTACCTCTTTCACACTTCATTTGTCATGGGTCCAATGACAAATTAACATGTGTTCAACACGCTACTTTGTCATGGGTGAATTTGGTCCAATTAGCTCAGTAGGCAAACTTTGTTCTCTTTATGTCAATTTCAACAATTATAATCTGCATTTGCTGTTGAAAAAATTTTCATTTTTAAAATTAAATTTATAGGTTATTGGAATTAGTTTGCATGCTAACGCGAAGTTTGCCGCGGCACGTGCGCAGGGCCACGTGCCGTACAGGGACTCGAAGCTGACGCGCATCCTGCAGGAGTCGCTGGGCGGCAACGCCCGCACCACCATCGTCATCTGCTGCTCCCCCGCCTCCTACAACGAGTCCGAGACGCGCTCCACCCTCGACTTCGGCAAGAGGTCAGCTTTCACAATTATAAAAGTATTTACAACTTAACAATTGTAACAATTTAACAGTATAACAATTTTAACAATTTACAAATTTAACAATTTAACAATTAATCAATTTTAACAATTTTAACAATCCAACAATTTAATGATTTAATAATAGCTTCTCAGACGCTGGTCTTTAGACAGCATTGCTGGACTCGTCTTTAGCGAGTCCAGCAATGTTTAATATCATTTCTTTTATTTCAGGCTTTCAGAGAGCATTGCATTTGCCTGAATTTTTGTTGTTGTTGTGGCTGGCGCAATAATTTCAAGCGAACATTATTTCCCTACATTGGAAATCGCCCATAACGTACCTATTGCCCTGGTACTTCTTTATTATTTATCCCTCCATAATTTACTGCCCCTCAATCTGCTGCAGCCCCACTACGAAAAGCTGCGATATGGCGACGGTTGTTGGGTTGCCATTTTTGACTGTCAAATTTGTGGCCCGACCAATTTTGCGACTTTACCGAGCTCGAAAACTGCGAACGAAGCTCGCGGTTGGGGATGCGATAGTCGAAGCGTAGTTTGCAATACCTACATTGATGTAAAGTACGCTTGCGTTTTGCCGCTCACTTTGTCTGGTTAGCGGTAGCGTTACTTGGTGCGTTCAGTTTTCATTCTTTTGTGTTTGACGTTTTTTTTTTGTTCAGTTGAATTCAAGCAGGCTATTTTGTTGCATTCTTTTTTTTTGCTCCTCATATCTCCGTTAAGAGACATTGATGTGAAAGCTACCCTAACGAACCCATGGCCAATGTGTCCCCTAGTTCCTCAAGATTTAAAACACCATCATCTATTTACTCTGTAGCATGTGCTTTTCTTCATAAATAACTGCTTTGAATTATATTCGCTAAAACTCGGGAATTAATTGCACTGGTAATAACGTCAAAAAATATTTTTCAGTGATTTGTTATATACCGGAAATTATGGGATGAGCGCATCTGTGTACAGGGCGAGGAAAAGTTTCTGAACTCTATTCCAATTTGAAATAAAACCTAAAGATATTTGTCATGACCTAGTAACGGCCTATCATCAAATACCAAAGCCAGAGATGGACATACTGAAGACGGCGCGCGTTGATAGGTCGGCCGCGGTCCGTCCGAGTAGACAATATAAATAATTTTTAAACAATGAGCACAATTTATTTACCACAAGCGATACAATCTTAAGTCTAGTACAATGGGTGCATTTGAGTATAGCAGCTTGTGGGCCCGAATAAGTTCAGCAACTTCTAGGGCATCCTATCATCAACCCTATTTTAAGGTGTACAGTTAGGTTTAGTAGCTCTAACTTGGCTGAAGTGGTGAATGACCGAGAGTTATTACTCTATTTCTCCAAGCTACGTCTAATAATTTTTACAATCTAACTAGCTACACGACCACAAAAGCTTCAAATACATTTAACTTCAACACTCATTTCATTGAATGATAGCATTCTGAGCTACTGCTGTGCATTTTTTAATCGCAATGTTTTCAACCAAGAATAGTTCATGATAAAATTAAAATTCTTACTGATCTTTGCAGGGCAAAGACCATCAAGAACTGCGTGCAAGTGAACGAGGAACTCACCGCGGAGGAGTGGAAGCGGCGCTGGTCCAAGGAAAAGGAGAAGGTGATACTTTTGTACCACGAGAGTTTTTTTTGTGTCATGCTTCCGAAGTCGAGAAATTTACGGAGAGCAGTCTTTTAGTTTTTTATAGTGTTTTAGTTTTAAAATCTAATTTCTTTCGTCGGAAAGTTCCTTGATTGTGATCAAACAATTTCAAAAATTTAATCTAATTTTTGTTGAGATTTTTCAATATACTAGTAATGGAAAAAGAGAGGCTGCTCGCGCATACAGACTTTGGTATGAGCTATGAAATACTGGTAGCTCTTTCAGTGACAGACTCGGACGCCCGTTTTCTTTTGTCAATGTTTAAATGCAAATCACGCATTGCCGAAACCGTTTCTTAACTTTAACTGCAATCAGAAGTTTGGTATCAGTTTTTCTCATATGATTTGCTGAGCAGGTGACGAAGCTCAAGTCACAGCTGGAGGTGATGGAAGCCGAGTTGTACCGGTGGCGCCGGGGCGAGAAGGTGGAAACTGGAGAGCAAGTCGCCATAGAGATGGAGCGGTCCGTTGTCGAGAGTGAGTGGTGGATAACTCAACGGGAGTTCTGGAGGTTGCCATAGCGATGGAGAGGTACGCTGTCGAGAGTGAGTGGTGGATAACCTAAAGGGAGTTCTGGAGGTTGCCATAGCGATTGAGAGGTACGCTGTCGAGAGTGAGTGGTGGATAACCTAAAGGGAGTTCTGGAGGTTGCCATAGCGATGGAGAGGTACGCTGTCGAGAGTGAGTGGTGGATAACCTAAAGGGAGTTCTGGAGGTTGCCATAGCGATGGAGAGGTACGCTGTCGAGAGTGAGTGGTGGATAACATGGAGAAAGTTGGGCAGGTTGCAATAACGATGGAGCGATACGAAGTCAATTGTCAGCTCTGGATAACTTGGAGGAAGTTAGACAAGTTATCATAGAGAGGAGTTCGTTGTTGAGAGCGAGTGGTGGATAACTTGCAGGAACTGGGACACGTCTTATAGTCTCCTAAAATGATTTTGCTGGTGTCTTACACAGTTTTACATTATAAATGAAGGAATTACAACTTTTTCAGGTAAAGAAATTGAGGCACGGTAAGAATTCAGTTATATTGGAAATGAAATTATCTTATAAAATTGCTTTCGCCTCATCAACCAAGGGTTGCTATTAAGTTTTTATGTAGATCTTTGTACAGATTCATGTTGCGAAGCATACATTCTACGCAGGATGCGATTCATTTTGTGACACTGGGTGTGTACGATGCACTGTGAAGAAGTGAGTGATGAAGAGGCAGTTTGCATTCTTTAAGGTATATTTACCAATTTTTGTCTTAAATTTCAGCGTCGTGGTTGCTAAAGTTGAAATGAGAAGTGAATGATTATGTAGAATGTTGTAAAAAGGATGTGCATAAAATTTTCGAATTTGTCCTGAAATTTACTGCATCCATACTCACTACACATTATGGCCAGCTTTTGTTAGGTGTCACGCAGAGAAGTTAAGTGCAGTAAATCAGGATGTAAATAAATTACCAACAATATCTTCTGAACCGGTCTTTTAGTCCGCTTAATATTTTAATACCAGAATTGATTGCCGAAGTTAACTCATTTGTAATACACGGTACTGTTATGTGTCGAGGTACAACTATTTGACTTCATGGTAAATTTGTTTTTCATTTGAATAATGTTTTAGTTATTTCATTTGATGATACGGAGCATTTTTGCGCACTTGGAAACATGGTTACCAATAACGCCACCGAAGAGCATTTGTTTCTTGACCTTATTTCTTAGAGTGGTAGTAATTTAGCCTTAGATGAATAGGTTATTCCATCAAGTAGTGCACTAATTCTTGCGTTGTGTGGTCACACAACACACCCATAAAAAATGTTCCATCAAGTTGTGCGCAAAAAAATTCTTCCATCAAGCTGTGCCATGATTCTTGCATTGTGCGGTCAAACAACAGACCCCCAAAAATTCAAGCTATGCCATAATTCTTGGATTGTGTGGTCACGCAACAGACCCACAAAAGGACCTGACGGACAACCGCCTGAGCGTGAGTGACGCGCTGGCAGAGGTTGGCCCGGTGCCCGCCGGAGTGAAGGCAGCCTGGGAGAAGAGCCTGGCTGCGCTCTACGCCCAGATGGACGAGAAGGACGAGGAGATCAACCAGCACAGCCAGATGGTCGAGAAGCTCAAAGAGCAGATGATGGAGCAGGAGGAGGTGCCACAGTTCATTACAACATCAACTGTGTTCCCTAAATTTTAACGGCTACTTATGCTCGGTTTTTATTTTTATTCATCTGTTTTAATGGTTTAAAGCACACCCTCAACTTTTTATGCAAGAATATTTTAGATTTATTTTTTAGTTCAAGAAGTGGCACTAGTATGTCAACGCAGAATTCTGTACCTCGTCAAGTCCCGTTCGTCAGGTGGCTGCTACATGTGTACGTGCGACTAACATACCTCGTTTGCCCAAAATTTTCTCTGCTAAAATATTCATGGTTTGAAAAGCGTGCGGACGGGAAGTGCTCGTTCCTGTACTGTCAGAGTTTGTAACTTAGAACACAGAGATGCTAGAATATATCACAATTCGTTGGTTGCAGATATGGTCGTAGCAAGCGTACTCTTACACAGATAAAATGTTGGAATAGTTTAATACGAGGTCTAGTCGATAGTTTTCATGATCTAAAAGTTTTTGATTTTTTGAGAGTCGCATGAAATGATTTTTACGCTAATAATTGCTAATTGAAAAAATCCAATACTTGGACACTCCAGTTTGCTATAATTTCTGAGAGCGATCGCCAACCACTTCACAAGTATTATGAGCAGAAGTATAATAAACAAAGCCGAATATTGATGAAAGTGTTTAACTTTGATCAATGATCCTCTGCTAGCTGATCGGGAGCACCCGGAAGGACTACGAAGTGCTGCAGGCGGAGATGTCGCGCATTCAGGCGGAGAATGATGCCGCTAAGGATGAGGTGAAGGAGGTGCTGCAGGCACTGGAGGAGCTCGCTGTCAACTACGACCAGAAGAGTCAAGAGGTCGAGGTGAAATGCAAGGAAAATGAGTCACTCAACGATGAACTTTCTCAGAAACTCGTAAGTGCATTAAATCCCTGTATTCCTAATGTTTTCTAGAAATTAAACAGTCCCTCAGGTACAATTACCTACGAGAAAATAGGACATGTGAATGGACAATTTTAAATTTAATCAGCGCCTTGCAATTGTAAATGCTCTCCGTCTGCAGAACTGGAGCAACTCGTTGTGACATTAGAACTGGAGTAGAATAGCATTCAAAGCCGAGCTCCGGAGGCGGTCGGAGCCAATAGTGCTGTTCACTGAAGAACTGTCCCGTAACCCATATTCTCTGCTAAAGTCGCTGAACTTATTCGGGCCCACAAGTAGCTATGCTCAAATGTGTCCATTGTTCTAGACTTAAAGATGCAATCTATTGCTGTATCACTTCTGGTAAATAAATCGCTTAAATTGTTTAAGCCTCATGGTGTATTACGGCCCGCCGCCACACAGCCAGAACAGATATGAGGCACTACACGTTGGTTGTACTTTTATTATTCAATTTGGGTATAAAGTATCTCTTCTTAATCGCAGCGTTTCGAAAATTACCTAATTTTTTGAGTTGTGACTTTAACAGACTCAAAAAGTAGTTAGTATGACAGTCAAAATGCATGGTAATCACACGTTTTCAATATTTTTGAATTTTTAAACTTGGTCTTCATCAGTCAAATTGTGTATTTTAAATATTAAATTACCACGCATAACAGTCAGGCCTAAAATACTTTAATAGTATCAACGCGTTAACACTAACGCTTTATTTTATTCCACGTTGAACACAATGTTCTCTGGTCTATGAACCACATTAAATTTTTCAATTTTTCGTAACATTTTTCTACGGTAATGACGCTTGCTATTGTTTACTGCGTCAGAACTGTCTGACGGATATGAACACCGAGCTGCAGCAGATGCGCGAGTCTACGACTCTCAACAAGCGCCGCATTACCGACATGCTCACCAAGCTTCTCTCCGACCTGGGGGAGGTCGGCTCCGTCATCGGGGGCTCGGCTACCGACACCAATACACTCGTGAGCGCCACAATTATTAAATAGATCGCAGCTTCTAAGGACTCTGGTATGGTAAACAGTAAATAACGCATGAGCTCAACGCACGCAAAATTTGGCTTATCGTCTTCGTCAACTAAGTTGCATAGGAACACCGCGGAGTTCACGAGTTTGCACTGACTATGCATGCGGTGGGCAAAACGTACGATACGAAAAATCATCATTAATTCGTTTAAGAATGTCGGATTATGGCCGTCTTTTTTTTTGCCCGTGGTAGGTTAGATAAAAATTTTCCTCTGACAAGTTATGGATGTTTACCCTACCATTGAGGTTAACCTTGAACCTTTTCGACGTCCATGAAACACATACAATGCACAAGAGATTAACTGCATGATATTGTTCAGTGTTTTGTGATGAGGAACTCAAGCTTCTGATGCCTTCTCTCGCTTGCTAGTAAATTTTTGATTGCTTACATTAATGGTTCTTGTGTGATAGTGATGTTAACTTCGGTAAAAATGTTTTGAACAGATCATCTGCAAATGCGGAATCTATTGGTTATATGTTGTAATTTGATGTATGCCTATAATTACACAAATAAATTATCACTCACTTTTTGAGGGAAAAGCATGGAATAAAATTAAATGTTCCTTTTTGACAATGGGTTTTTGGTAATAATGTCTAGAACGTGTAATATAATCGCTCTGTTATACTTTCATCCCGTAACTGTGTTGCTCGTTAAAACTCGTTTGACTATGACATCCAGTAAATTCATTCTTTTGTTTTCCTGTTAAGTAACTTGTGCGGCTGTTATTCTTTCTGTAAAGGCCCAACTCAGAGGCAATTTAATCAGACATTGCAAGAAATATGATCGTACATTGAATATTTGTTAGTATACCAGCAAAACGCATGATATCCATCACTAGGTTCTAATTACCTTCTGAAGGTCGTTCTCTCGAAAGATCTCATTTGTAACTGCCATAGAACTACTCCGAGTCATTTAAAACACCCTGTGCTACCCTGCTGCAGAGCGCGACGGATCCGTCTAAGATCGAGGAAGAATTCACGGTGGCGCGCCTCTACGTGTCCAAGATGAAGAGCGAGGTGGTCAATCTCGTCCACCGCTGCTCAACGCTGGAGAACTTCCAGGTAGATCCAGGCAATGCAGGAACTTCTAAGGGTATATCTCTGTGTATAGTTTAAGGTTACCTTGTGAATCAATTTCAAAAGTCACAGCTAGACGTATAGATTAGACATTGTTAGAAAACGTACGTATCCGTAAATGACTAGCTGTGAAGACTGTTGCGTTTCTCACACTGTGAGAATGACCGAGTTTGACAACCCTGCATGGTGACTGCAATAACCATGTTAATCAATTTAAAAAATCAGAGCAAAACTTAGAGATTAGACATTGTTAGAAAACGTATCCGTAAATGACTAACTGTGAAGACTGCTGCGTTTTCCATACCGTGAGGATGACCGAGTGTGACGACCGTGCAGGGCGACTGCAACAAGAAGCTGGACGACTACGAGCGTGAGGTGAGCGAGTGCCGCCTGCTCATCTCCCAGCACCAGGCGAAGATGGCCAGCATCCAGGACACATTAGGCGCCAACGAGCAGCAGAAGCGCGCCTTGGAGCAGCAGGTGAGCCTTCTGTTCTTGTAGCTGAGAGTTACTTATATGTGTGCTGAAAACCTCGTAAGTTTTGTGTCTAAAATACGTTCTGTAGCGAGAACGCTGCGTTTTTTAAAGTAGAGCAATTGATAAGCTATAGGTTTCAAGATGAAATCAGAGTCACGGGCTAATTTACTTATTTCGTAAACGCCTCACGGAAGCACTAATGTAATGTGTCATGTATGATGACCAAGATTTCAGATTAGTTAGATAAAGTATGGTGGTCTCAGGGCAAAAGATAATGATATTCTTCTGGCCGTAAAATAATTCGCGTCTAATTATATATGCTTTCCTTCATAACTAACTTTGGACCAATAAAATGGTGTGAGCTATGAAAAACCAATTAGTTCGAAATTCATCAAATAAGAAGCATCTTGCAAAGCAATTTTCCAACAATTAAGCAATAAACTACAAATTAAGCGTTAAGATCAGGGAGACTTTAAGGCTAAAATTTGAAAAGTGCTTGCAGTTTTATCGGCGTAATATTGAATAAGTATTAAATTTTTAATGCGTTCAAACAAACTTGCATACGATACTATCACAAGGGTTTTTTATTGTAGACAAGGCGAATGCATACAACGAGTAAGAATAAAAGCCAGATAGATTAGTTATTTGATTCAGACACAAATGAATTTCATGCGCATGACATTTCAAGAACTAGGTTGGATAGGTGTTGTTGAAGGCAATGAAATTTTTACGCAAGTTGATACATTAATAACGTTCGTTTTTCATACTTTAAAGATCACACTAAAGATCACAATCACTTCAGGTGATTGTTCGTCAGTTTGGCTCTTAGCATCCTGAGGGGAATAGAAATGTAGTAAATTGTTGTCGTATAGAATGCAATATTGTGTCTGTCTTGATGGACCTGAAGATGTGCCATGTTGTGAAATGGAAATATTTTACCATGCCAATAGCAGTTCTAGCAGCGAGCAAGAAATTTCTGAAGGTTTTACTTCAGGGTTAAATTGTGTTCATTTATCGTTTATGTCGGGCATTACGCGCTGTTGTATCAAGTGGCGATGTTACCTCACATCTGTGTAGCGCATCGAAGGACTGGATTATGACAAATTCCAACAAATTTGATCAGCAAAATTTTCAATAGCAAGACGTGAATCAACGAGGTACTGGAACTAAAATTCAAGCTGTTGAATGCTGAAATTTGTACAAATGAATGTGTGTTAAACTAAGGAATACTGCGAAAAAGACTTGGAATTGATGTGTTGTCTATGATGATACGTCGGCAGGTAGACAAGCTGCAGGCCGAGGCAGCCGAGCTGAAGGCGGCCGTGGAAGTGTCCGCCGCGGAGGGAGGCGCTGCGAACAAGGAGCTGTTCGAGAAGAAGCTCGAGGGGCACAGAGACGCGCACCAGAAGCAGCTCGTACAGCTCAGGGAGGAGATTGCTGACAAGCAGCACAAGATCGAGCAGCTTAAAGAGTGAGCAAAATGCGCGATTGAGCTAAAGAGTGAGCAAAATGCGCGATTGAGCAGCTTAGAGAGTGAGCAAAATGCGCGATTGAGCAGCTTAGAGAGTGAGCAAAATGCGCCCTCTCAGTTCTTGTTAAGAAGGAAAGTTAGTGACTCACTTTGTTCACAATCAGTGATGAAGTTGAAGTTAGTTTTTACACAGAAAACTGAGGAAATGATTGTTTTGTTAAAGTATTAATAATCTTGAATTAAATGCCCAGAATTCATGCCAGAAATAGAAAGATCGACTCAGCACCATGATGAATAGTTCCTTCAGTTGAATAACCTTGCAGTGAACTTTGATGAATTCTAAGAAAACTTTCACCCTCTCAGCCCCTGTAATTCGTTTTTCATAGCAATTAAAACTGTCAGCGAAAGACAAGATGCTGGATGATTGATGAACGCTGTTTGCTCTGCCGCATTTTGTGTGCAATTTAATTCTAAAATCCGTCGTTTTCTCTCAAAGTTGCTCTTAAAATGAGCTCTTTCTTCAGGGTCTACGCACGCTTACCTTCTTTAATACATCAAATTTTATCTGAAATTTCATTAAAAGCTCATCAGCGTATTAATTCTCACCGAATGATTCTATTCACTTCAAATGAATAGGCATGACAGTGTGTACAAGCCAAAATGTCCAGCTTCTTTGAACGTGTCCGAATATCTTCATTGTATTGGTATGTTTTGATAACTCAGCATCTCTAGTCTATTAATGCCCCATATGTGAAATTCCCGTTCCTTCCTATCCGAATTTGACCAGCGAGAACCAGAAGCTGACGTTGGAGCTGACGCAGCTGCGGGCTGACTACGACCGCCTGAGGGGGGAGGAGGCTGAGAAGACGGCCAAGCTTCATGACCTCATGTGAGTGTGTGAGATTGTTTGTGTGGTGTGTGTGTATATGTGTGGTGTTTGTGCATGTGTGGTGTGTTTGTGCATTGCGTAGTGTGTGTTTGTGCATGTGTAGTGTGTGTGTATGCAAATGCGAGTTTTCTTTGCCAGTATGCAAATGTATGCTGTATGCAAGTGTATGATGCAGTAGCGCAGCTTGGGGGGCCGCGGGGGCCATGGCCCCCGCCCACACGAAATTTTCGACAAGCTGCACCACTGGTACGATGTGTCCCAATACCTCGTCAACGTCCTAGAGCAATTCACCTAGTAGTACACATGTGTCCCAATACGTTGCCAACGTGCCAACGTTGCCAATACGTTGCTCAATACGTAGCCACGTGCCAACGTTGCCAATACGTTGCCCAATACGTTGCCAACGTGCCAACGTTGCCAATACGTTGCCCAATACGTTGCCAACGTGCCAACGTTGCCAATACGTTGCCCAATACGTTGCCCATTACGTTGCCAGCGTGCTAAGAGTTGAATTCTGCAGGCTGTACAGCGAGCGACGAGAACAGGCTCACCACGATCTCAAGGGGCTGGAGGACACCGTCCAACGCGAGCTCCACACCCTGCACAACCTCAGGAAGGCCTTCGTAGCGGACCTCCTCACCAGGATGAAGAAGGTATTTGTTTTGAGGAGTGCTGCGATCGCTAACTTGGCCTCATGCTGGTCAGCATTATGTAACTCGGAAAGTCATGTTATGTGCAGGAAAATGCTTAGAGGAGTCCCGTGTTTACGAGAGAGACTATTTTCAAGCAGCTGCATCGCTATGTTGAATCGGCGTCCGCAGCATCAGCAATTATGCTAATAACTGGTAAATTATTTTACTTTGGCAGAATAGGATACGATAACCGGAACAAGTAGGGGTTGTTTCGTTAGTGACTGAATACGTGTACGTTAATTGTACAAGTACTCTTCCAACATTTCCCGGACGCCACCGCTAGTCTGTAACCAACTCGGCCTTGTCGTGAGCTTATTGGTTTGTCGACATCCGACATCAATCACGAAGTGGCGCCCGAAGAAAGAAGGCAACAAATAACCAGTTACATTCACAGGCGTCGATATTCACGCACAAACACCAGTACACTCGCATCAGACAACGGCCGTTTCAAAGATGTGTGGTCCCATGTACGTTGTCAATCCTATTACGTAGAGCTCGTTTATTTTTTTTTCTTTCCTAGTACTTTAAAAACATTTCGGGATGAGACAGTACCAAGTGCATCAAAAATATACGGATTTCATTATTTCCTTTTGAGCTACACAAACAATATTTTTTAAATCTCACTGGAATGTCAGTCAGCACTCGATTTGTGCTTAAAGGACATAAGGGATTTCCCACCCAGTATTGGTCAATACGATTTTTGAACGCATCCACTGAGCCTGTGGACAACGATATTCTCTAGTTCATGGTTTCAGATTCTGACATGATTGGTCGATAGTTATTGTGCTCATGTTTGTTTTTGTTTTTCTGTAGATTTTAGTGGCATTTGCCTGCTGCTAATACGCCAAAACTTACCCAGTCGGTCCGGTGAATTTATATCTGTATATTAACGAGCCTAACACTTTTTTGAACCTCATACGTAGCGAATAGATATTTTCTGTTGAAGATAATTTAATATTTGAAAAATGTGTTCGCCGAATTTCTGTTCACTCTTTCCTTACGAATACCATGATCAAGGACACGTTCAAAATTTTGACTTCATTTCTGCAGTTTGTACGGGCTAGTCAGTCAAGATCGGTCAGTGGTCGAACATTGCCTCATTTTATTCGTCTTACATCTGCTTTCTGGTAGAAATATGTTAGGTTCTGATGTGCACAAATGCAGCTTGGTCTAAGAAGCACAAATTACCAAATAAATTTTCATCGAACCAAGTTTGATGAGGCTTCATTGACGTTAAATTCAAAAAACGCTAACCGAACTTGCAGTCACAAGAGCTTAATTATTGACGTGTTTGGGTGCTATGCTATCACGTTACATCACATACGCCATTCCATGGTGTCATATTAAGATTGAAATGTCAAAGCTATGTTGTGTATCCTGTCTACCCGCGTTTGGGATAGATGTACGAAACAATCTTTATTTTCAATGTTCATTAGTTGAATTTCAGTTGATTAAAACCTGCCTAAAGGTTTTTGCTTTTATTTCACGACGCATGGAGTTGTCGATAGGGTCAAACGGACCCTATCCCGTGTCTTTTTTAATCGCCACGTCGCTCTCAGCTTTCTCCACTGTAACTTGTTTTTTCTTTATTTTCTTTGCCGGTAATTAGCTTTGGTCAAATTTCAGTAACGTTCGTTATTTTTGAAGCACGTACGATGGAGTGCCTGATGTGACAAAGTGAGAAAGAACATTTACTTCTGCACTTCACTTAAAAATTGTCCTGCTATCTAGTGATCAGAGCAAACCGTAAATCGGAAATCGTTTAAGTTCGTCGAAATTTGATCACGATATTCGAGTGCTCACTATTTCTCTCAAATTTATACAATGAGAGCATGCCGATAAATTCAAAAATACTAATTAATTCATTTAACAAATGTTCAATCTTTACTATTTATAAACTTATAACTTCTAGCTTATAGTTACACTGAACTCGTCTATTGCTAAGTCATTCAGTTGGTCATAGAATAAAGTTTGAAGAGCATGCATAGAGTAGAAACAAAAATTTGAATATGATTCACAGCAAGCGAGTGGAGAGGAGGACGACATGGCGCTGGGCACGCCGGCGCAGCGACAAAAGATCCACTTCCTGGAGAACAACCTGGACCAGCTCACGAAGGTGCACAAGCAGCTCGTCAGGGACAACGCTGAGCTGCGCTGCGAGCTGCCCAAGCTCGAGAAGCGCCTACGAGCCACTGCTGAGAGGGTCAAGGTGAGGGGCGAGCAGATCAAGTTCAGGAATAATTGTCGAGAGGTCAAACCAGTGGTTAAAGCCAGTGCATTGCGTAAGACTAGACTAACGTTGAACAAAGATAACTGTTGAAAAAAAGGTTGCTCTATTCTAATGAAACCTGATACATATCATCTTGTACATTGGTTTTTCATTTGCATTATAACTAACACCAGGACGCAATAACGGTTACCTCCGGTCAAGCCGGCACCCATTTCCGTCACCTGGGAAGAGTGGGGAATTGAGGCTGAGTTCTCCCTTTTCCCAACGGGGAGAATCACCGGGCGGCACTGCTGGGATTCGAAATGCCGACCCTTCCCGTGAAGGGCGCGTTTTTAACCACTCGGGGAAGGAATGAGGTTGTAATACGAGTAGGAAAAGAAAGATGAGAAAGATATGTTGATCAGCGGTGATAGAATGAGGGAAGTGCGTCGATGAACTTGGTGAGCTAGCATTCCTAAATGCGTTAGATATTGTTATGAGGTGATATGGTCATCTCTCTAATGCTAGTCGGCTTGCGAGTGCGACAAACATTCATGTTTGATATACATTCCTTTTGGAAATATAATAGATGTGCGCAATAAATAGTGTCGAAGATACCTCTTTGAAAAAAAATAAAAGCAGTTAAGTTTGACAGTCCATTTTAAATCGTTACATTTTGATGCGCGAAACTCGCGTATGCAAAACCATCACACGACGCGCATTATTTATAGATCATTTCGGATTTACTTCTATTATTTCTTTGGCCCAACGAGACCTGGGTTTTCGCCGCATGCTGACCCGGCTTGTGATGCCTGCAGGCGCTGGAGACGGCCCTCAAGGAGGCCAAGGAGGGCGCGATGCGCGACCGCAAGCGCTACCAGTACGAGGTGGACCGCATCAAGGAGGCAGTCAGGCAGAAGAACCTCAGCCGCAGGGGACATGGCGCCCACATTGGTGGGTACTTCCAGGGCATTCATGGAATCTCTAACTTCAATTCTTATGCTTTGATGTACATGGGCAGTTTTATACGGTTCATATTGGTGGGTACCACCAGATCCATGGCGTTGATGGAATCTCTAACTTCAATCCATGTGTTTTGATGTACAAGAACACTTTGATGCCGCTCATATTGGTGAGTACCACCAGATACATGGCGTTGATGGAATCTCTACTTTCAATCCATGTGTTTTGATGTACATGAACACTTTTATGCCGCTCACATTGGTGGGCACCACCAGATCCATGTCATTGATGGAATCTCTAACTTCCGCCCATGTACTTTGATGTCCATGGGCACTTTTAGCCCATACCTCAGCTGGGATCTGGAACCGCAGTCTCAGGGTTTGATACGCACGGGAGTACCTCAGCTTTGAGTTGAGCTAGCTTCTGAGGCTCTGTCGAACAGATTTCGTACGCGTCATTGGAAGGGAGCCTCCTGCACAGCTTACTGTTTATGGGATAAAACATCAGTCGGACATGGTACTCTCATTGTCTCATTGTTAAGTATGTCTTATTCGTGGCCTGGGTCCTTGTTTTTGTGTTATTAGATCTGAGCTGTACAGTTTGTATGTTGTTTTTTCTCTACAATAGGTGGAGTGAAACTTTTTAATTTAGTACTTTCTTGTACTAAATTAAAAAGTTTCACTCCACCTATTGTAGAAACTCCTGAAACCAGTCTCAAAACAAACATCCGTTGTGCTCTCCTACGTCAAAAGTGCCCCAGTGACAGAATTAGAGCTCTGCATTCTTTAGTTAAATGTTGCGAATCCGAACGAACAATAAAACTTTGCGCGTGAGGTCTTGTCCACCCTATCGCTTTGATAGATACCTGCGCACCCATACAAGTTATCAGCACTAACTAGTTACTACATACTATCCTAACACTAATCGACTAGTTGTATTGCTCCAATACAACTAGTCGATTTGTTTCTTCAAGCTTTTATGAACAAGTTCATCATAAAGCGCGAGCCCAACTGTGCGCCTCAAGAATCCAATAATGAAAGTACATACGAGTATGATTTCCACCGTTTTCTAAGTTTTCGCAGTAAAAAAGCTTTGCAATCTGTACTTCAGAAAATAAAAAAATATATATTTTCAGCACACAAACTTCACTAAGGCTCCCAATGATAAAAACTAGTTGCCTCCCTTAGCTATAGACATCAATTCAAGTTCTACATTCGAGTCTATGAGTTCTTGTTTCAATAATGCTAATGAATCTTTCACCACACGACCTTATTTTCAAACATAATGGAGTCATAATGATTGGGAGTTGTGGTCGACTCATTACACTTCTGGCCGATATATTTATGCAAATGTAAATTATTTTTAAGTTGTCCGTGTATAAAATATCCAAGAGAAGATATTCTGAATGTCTCTCTCAATAGCATAATTACCTCCCGACACGTCAGTTAGCCCCGACATGGTTTGTCTATCAGAACTCCTATGGCTTATCTATTAGTGTACCTCGTATGGTTTGGCAATTCTATCAATTAAGGACCTTTAAATTAAGAAATTTTTTAAATCCAATGTGTTGTAGTACATTTCATGCATCATTATTTTTTTAGAAATAAACGGTTTTTCTTTCGTTTTCGCAGCTAAGCCGATCCGCGCTGGCCCCTCAAGCCTTCTGTCGCGCCCTGGCGCCCTGGGCGGCATGGCGGTCAGCGTCCCCGCCCCTACTGCCGTGCTCAGTAAGTCTTCCTTCGGATCCAAGCCTGTGAACTGCTCTTGTAACTTCAAGCGATTTACGTTCACATAAAAATTACTTTTGATTTTTCAGAGTCTCACCTTAAGTTTTGAAGATGCCCGTGCTTCTACTTATTCACATTTCTTTCTTTGTCCGCTGACATTCTCTGTAAACTATGCCACAACATTCGGTGGCATGTTAATTGCGAGGTGTGGCCGGAGTAATCGTCTGGTATAGGTTATGTGCCATTAAAGACTGTCTGAGATCTCAACTTGGGGATTAAGCTTTCTTCAAAGATCGTTCATGCCACTTAACAACTATTTTGCAGGACTGTAGTTCTGATGGTTTGATGTGAGTTAAATTTAAGACTTGTTAAGTTGCATTACTTTTTCTCGCTCATTATTTTTCAGTTACAAATCTGGACATCATACCTGTACGGGCGGTTCCCACACTAGGTTATTGATTTGTGTTGTAGTCTTTTTCTTCCTAAATTTTGCTCTTCAAAACAGTCCCTGCGTGCTTTCTTAAGCTTGCAGTGTCGCCTTCCATCTGGCTGTTTCTGGAGGTGAAATGGCGTATAGAGTACGATGGAAAGGAGCTTTTGAGGTACATTCCGATCTAAAAACAAAGGAAAATTTTCAGAAGGAAATACTGGTATCTAGCGCCCTGTTTAAGTTATTTTAGAATCTCTGAAGGATTTCGATACTGTGCAGAAATCGCCTCAGATATCTGCAGCTCACCAATGCTCAGCTCAGTAGATGACAGATTATTTTTCTACATACAGGGCCAAACTCTGCAGGCTCTTAGTCTCTCTGATCTGCCACATCCTCGCTCCACCCTCACCTCACTCAGGCATCCAAATAAGGGCAACAACAAAAAATGTTAACGGTCACTCACGGCTGTTCAAGGCTAACAAAACTGATTTTACTCAATTTTGAGTTTGCGTGCAGTCACTGAACACAAAGAGAAATTGCGTACATGACTCGCTACATACTCGAACCTTTCCGTGTTGTCGAGTCTTCGTATCTAGTCGTTCAACGAATTGAAGTTGTCCAAACTTGTTTAATTTCTAGAGCCCCTCAACATTCCATGTGCTGTACAATGTAAGTCAAGTGCTGTACAATGTAAGTCAAGTGCTGTACAATGTAAGTCAAGTGCTGTACAATGTAAGTCAAGTGCTGTACAATGTAAGTCAAGTGCTGTAAAATGTAAGTCAAGTGCTGTACAATGTAAGTCAAGTGCTGTAAAATGTAAGTCAAGTGCTGTAAAATGTAAGTCAAGTGCTGTAAAATGTAAGTCAAGTGCTGTAAAATGTAAGTCAAGTGCTGTAAAGTGTAAGTCAAGTGCTGTAAAATGTAAGTCAAGTGCTGTACAATGTAAGTCAAGTGCTGTACAATGTATGTCAAGTGCTGTACAATGTAAGTCAAATGCTGTAAAATGTAAGTCAAATGCTGTAAAATGTAAGTCAAGTGCTGTAAAATGTAAGTCAAGTGCTGTAAAATGTAAGTCAAGTACTGTACAATGTAAGTCAAGTGCTGTACAATGTAAGTCAAGTGCTGTACAATGTAAGTTCCGGATTCATGGGAAGCATTTTCCTTAGTTCGTAATGTACTGCATGTGAAGTCCAAGGTTCCTTATTAATAATGCACATTGAACTTCACATGCAGCAAAAAATAATTTATTTCATTCAACGTTTGAGACCTGGTGTTGCTGCGCCCTTGATACTTTTCCTTACGACACTCTACACATGAGCATGCAGAGTTTTCCTCATAGTCTCATAAATGAAGTGGAGTGTTATACTGTGTATCTTTATTTAATGAAAAAGAAAAGAACCAAGATAATAACTTCAAGTTGTATTATAATATTTAGAAATTGAAGTTCGATTCTACGAGGAACTTTTCAGTATAGGAGTATTTCCCCGTGTAAGCCCATCTGCAATTGCAGTATTAACAATTTATATCAATTTTCATGTATTTATAATTACTTCAAATTTAAGTTGAAGCCATCAAAAACGAGACGTATTCTAATCCTTGTTTTACTTTACAGGTATGAGTTAAATTCAAAACCCGAAAAAAGCATAGATTCAAGACCCGGACAATTGAAAACAGCGACAAAGCCGACTGGAAGTGAACAGGTAACGATCGCATCCTCATGATTACCTCCTGCGTCACTGGATGATGAAGATGGCCTCCAGTTTGGCTCCGCTGCACATACTTGGATTATAAAATTCGTATTGAGCTTACAAAACACGCTAAAGTTTGAAACCAAGCTGAAAAAATCTTCTTTTGTTTGAATAAATATAGCGCACAGATAAAACTCTGCAACAGCATTTGTTGGTGACCTTTTATTTATTTTTCAAGCTTCAGGTAGCCAATTTCGGTACAGATAATCAGAAAATTTTGCTCGAACTCTAATCAAGAACATTACGATTTTCCTTTGCTGACTCCAACACGAGAGTAACGATTGGCGTGCGATATGCAGCAACTTAGCACGCAATCCCAGCAGCAGGTTGTGGGTGTGTCATGGTAGTGTTCCATGGTGAGGGTGCCTACTCCTTCGATCTCTCTCACGCCGTTAGCAATAGAGAATTGTTGCTTCTCACGAATTCACCACGAGTATCTGTAGCTTATCCATTCTTTCGAGACCCTTATTCATCTCCGTGTTGGTTGTTAATTGTTCGGTAATGTTTTGATAGAAATTCATATCTGCGCTGCAAATCACTGGGTTCACTGTGCCATTCTTCGGCGTACGCGCTGGAGGACCAGCAGACTCGCATACGAGTATGGAGTACCGACGTGGGTGTATGTACCAAAGATATATATTTATCTTTGTCTCCTACTCTCTATTTCTATTTTTCCATCTTATGGGTTTATGAACTACTTACACGAAAAATTATCAGCTAGTAAGATGGATTTTTCCATGCTTTGTGTTATTCGTTTTTGCTAACCTTGAGTAGTCGTCAATTCTTCGTTGTAAAGCACGTGTTCTTCCATTTCTAATTATTAATTTTAGGAGGCATTTTGTACCTATGTGCGCACATATTCTATTCGTTTTAAGGCATTAACCAGAGAACTTATAGTACCTATTTGATGGTTCTCCAATCTCTCTCTTATTTATTCACCTTCAAAGAAATGTACGGTTTAAATGTTCTTTGTCAATTTCAGTGAGTGTGACGCTGCCGACTCAGCCGCCTCGTGCGCGGGCAAACGTGTCGACCAGGTGTATCTTTAAATATCCAAGTCAATACTCAGTACAGTGGTTAGTTAAGCGTAGAGTTCACTCTTATTCTCGCTCTTTGTATATACTGATCACTAATGATATGAAAATTTCTATTTATTTTCGAGTCTGCATTTATCGACGGTGTCTGCAAAGTTGATTGATAAAGTTACAACAATACGCAGCTACGTTTTTTAAAGCGGTGGTTTTCAAGAGCCGGTATTGATTTGGCAGGCAATGTTAGACGTCATGCACAAAACGACTTTCAACACTTAGTATTAGGTTACCGATGCAAAACGGATAATAAGTGTTCATCAAAAGCATAAATTTGATCTATGCTATGAGAACTTGAATGTAATAATTGACTTTGAGGATGAATTTAATAGGAGGATTGCAAGTGTAATGCAGGGGGAAAGGATAGTTAAATGTTAGCCTGAGAAACATTTGTTTCATCTTTTGCCTATGTTAAAATAATTCTGTGTATGATCATGTATCTAAAAGCTATTTTAATATTGAAAATATAATTTAGAATTCGATATAGCTTAAGGTTGATCTGTGGTGTTTTATTAATTTAAAATATCTTAAAAGAATTTGTTTGTTTGTAATGTCGGTTATTCTTTTGGAGCCTCCTTTTCAAGTCTCTGTAATTGTAATTTGGCTTTGCTAATGTTGCCCTTGCGTTAATTCTCTTACTTTTTGTCATACTAGTAAAATTGTGAAGTGCACACATCTATTATTATTTCATGTACTTATGCAAATGAAGTGGCAGGATGTGTTAAGGCATGTTGGGGAATATTTTCAATGATTTCGGCTGAAAAGCAGTGAAGAACTAAGGAAAAATTGTCATTATGTGCGAGATTCAGTCAATGAATTTAGGAAGTAGGGACCCTCCCTAAAATATGTTCTATTTCCTCGTACATCTTCAAGCGCTTATGAAGTTTCCCCATTGAATACTTTGTATAGATTTATCTCTATCTTTCCTTTCAACTGTGCTAAAACAAACATCATGTGTCACACGCTTATGCTAAAATTCAGAAGCGTAAAATATGGCTTAGTCTTCTCACTTTGTGTAGCTGTTCTATCGACTGAAACTCACAACATTGATTAGCAAAACTCTGTTAGGATCTCATGCTGAAATGATCCTTTAATACTCACTTGCTTCTGGTTTACCCGTGATACGTCACTCGTGCCGCCCCACTCATCCTTTTGGAATTGATGAGCTGCATCCCAAAGTTTGGTTTAAATAGGAAATACTTCGAAGGACGCAATCACCCCTGTCTTTGTTCACTGTGCTCTTCTAGCTACCTTTCAAATTATGATACCTTTCTTTTCCAAGACAGTTCGGAAGTACGCACAATAACAAACCTAAAAATAAATTAATTAAATCACTTCAATAATTCATTTATTCTAAGCGGTAAAACATTTCTAAGGATTCTTCTTCATTATGTATCAGAGTGTAAATTTGTAAATAAATTATTCTATTTTGCGTGTTGAGCAAGATTGGACTCATGAATGCCAAAAAAGACCTTATAATTTATTAGAGAGGAAGTAAAAATTATCAATTATTTGAAGAGCATCTTTTTCCTGCCCGATGCATCAACAATCGAAACGTTTTGATTTCAAAATCACCCAATCTTAGTATATGGGTTTCGTTTTGCGCATGCAAGTTTCGTAATATTGCGTACTGGTATTTGTGTTTCTACGTAGAAACCATCGTGAATTTCACTCCCATAACCGCATTTAAATTCCCAAAAAAAGCACGACGCACCTGGGTGAATGTTTCCCTGTTCCTTCTTCTTCTTAATCGGGGATCCGGAGGGATCTTAAAAGTCGTTGGACTTCTTCAGCAGAAATCCGCGTAACTTGACAGCTTGTGTTTCCCTTTTCCGTGTTAGAAGGACTCGAATGTAATGATGATGAAATGATCAGATGTCAGGACTCAATCGCTATATTAATTTTAGATTTGCAAGTTTTTGCGACTCGGTGGCTGTAAGTTCAGGCGGTAGCTAATTGGTCTTTCGGATGAACATATGGAAATTTTGTATCTACACGCTGGTGTCAGTTCCCGTTTTGCTTTTGCTGTGTGGTGGAATATTTGTCGCTTTAAATGTGAAAAAAGTGGTAGCCTAAAAATATAAGCAGTTCCAGCAATCGTGGAGCACCCGAACCGTTGTTTGTCGTCCGTTTGGTGAGTTGACTTCGATGAAGCATTTTTGGTGTAAGATGAAATTGTTCCTCTTATATTTTTTTACTGAAGCACTGTTTGTCATTACTGGCCTTTAGTTCATGATAAGAATAATTGAGGTAGGATCTTAATTGATGAAGGTGAGCGTTTAGGATCAGCTTCGTCTTAGCCTGTCAGTCTAAAAATAATTGATGTTTATTTTGCGTCGGTAATTATTTTGGTAGCAATAATTATACTGCATCACTTTAGCAAATTTATCTTTCTCAATTTACTCAACTGAAAAGCCTGTGGCGCTCAAGGAAGCCTCCTGTGTTCACCGGGACGAGCTTTGCTTTAAGAAAATATCAGTCAGCAGTAGGACACGTTCGTCCAAATGAGAGCAAGTGATTTAATAATTTCCAAGTTTTGATGGTGACTTCCATTTCGTATTTTTTTATCGGAAAAAAAGATAATTCGAAATTTGATTCAGATGGGGTATAGGAATTTGATTGCGTGAACGACTCGATAACCCTGCGAGATAATGGATATTCCGAATTCCGGATCCAGGTGCAAGTGTCTGACTAGCTTCCAAGAGTCGCATCTCTAAAAATTGCATTCGTCCTGTTTAAAAATCTTGAATAAATACAAATTTACGCTTTCTAGCTGTACATGTATTCGAATGGTATTTTAACGATTAGAATTCATTTTCACCTTGTAAAATTCAGGTCCGCAAATTCTTGTCATAGTAAGTTTTTCATTTGAGTGAAATCCAATGCCTAAAAATGCTCGTAGACTGATGCTGAGAATTTTTCAAATTGCGCTTATTATTTGTAAGATTTTATTTGCAAAGTTTATTATTTCATGTGTGCTCTTGTTTTTTCCTCTGGATACTTCCCTCGGTGCAGCAGTCCTGTGCCGAGCTGTAAGTTGAGGTGTTATTCTCTGACGCGCAATTTTAATTTGTAGTGAGACAATAAATTGATCAAACTATTACATTCGTTTCATTTGCACTGCACACTCATCAGTAAAGAAATTAAACCTTCTGCATCTCAAACGCAAGCAAGGTCAAAAATGTTGTTTGAGAACATAAAATGTTTGCATGGTGGAACTGAGTAGTACATTCGCATGCCTTAACAACGGAAGCAGCAAACGCGTGATACCGATTTCGCACATTCCAAATTCATTCAAAACATGTCACCTCATCTTCGATACCAGTTTCAAACTCATTCATGGGCGTACTTTGAAAATTTCCTCTTGAAAATTGAAAACGAAATATTTTTGCACCTGCGATGTGTTGCGATAGGTAGCCTATTTATGTAACTCGTAATTTAACAGGGAAATTGGTTGAAAACCATGCTTTTTACTGTAGTAAAATGATTCAATATCAGTTGAAAAGTTATTTTACAAAAATTGCTGTAGAGACTGGGTGAAATGATCTCAGTAAAACAAATAATTTGTCCAGGTCGAATCGACGCTACAGCGGGTTGAATTAACATAACCTAATCCAACAAGAATTGGAATTTCTGAGCTAAATCACCCGTCAGAGAGACCAGATGCCCGGGAAACATTATTTTCTAAACAGCGAGTGAATTTCAGGCTGTGTGGGCTGTAGCCCCATCCTGTTGGAAACGAAAGTCGCCCAGGCTCTCATCCTCAAACCATCTTTTCCATTTTGGGCGGCACGAAATTGATCAACGTTGAGACACAATGTTCGGAAGTTACATTACAGTCAGGGTCACTCTTTCTTCATCAAAAAAGTGTAGACCCATTAAACCAAACCGTGATACGTCACAGTTAGTTTAGCTAGTTTGTTAGTTTGAAGCAATGAATAAAGCGGTGTTTTCTACCATGCCAACCACGATCCTCTAGGTCAAACTGATGGCATAGAAAATGTTTTAATCTGTAAATCACTATATATCACTTTTTAACCCTTTAACACCCCACAGGACTACTCGGTCCGCTTTCAAAAATGGCCTTTATATTTAGTATTTTTTATTAAATATATTCTGTGATGGTGTCCTTTGAATTTCACGGCCGAATGGCAGTTCGCTCCCCATCCTGATATCGGTGACTACCTAATGCCAGTGCCAGTTTAGTGGAGGTGGTTGTAATAACGGTTATTTGAGTATGGAAATGTGCGCGTTAAAGGCTTAGGCTAATAGAGTAAGTCAAAGTTGGTCTCATTTTGAAAAATTTATAAAAAGTTGACCGAAAATTTGGTGGAAATTTACATCTTCCGTAAAACGAGCAATGTGTTATAGCCTCACCCACATTACAGTGAAGAGGATTAATTTCATAAGTTTCATCAAGAAGAAGGTGAATCTCTTGGTCTCAGAGAAGAATTTTCATCTGCAAAATGGCAAAAAGCTTGAAATCTACTTTATTTGTTTCTTCAATTTTCCCCCGTCTTACGACTGAAAGCAAGGGGGTAATTTTGGACCAATGTTAATACTGAAAGCAAAATGTTGACGATGACAACAAGCAAGACAAGAAATGACAGTACGTACGAACAAGCATTAAACTGTTCATTATTGTGTAGGGAGTAACTAATTTTTGGGGAAATGTTCTTCGCAGAATTGGAATTTGTAACAGATCGTGCTCACAATCAGCACATGAGAAGTTTTAATTTTGCCCAACGATTTAACTAAAGAATTGGGGTTCAACAGTGTAATATATTATTTTTGAAAGCATGTAGAGTACGGATGCTGATTGCAAGTACCCAAACCAACACGATTATCTGAATTTTAAACAATAAACCACCCGTAACATTGCAGTTGGGTCCAGTTGTTTATTATTTAAATATTCTGACCGACAAGTTTGTTGATAATCAGGCTGTTTACGAGGGTAAAATATTTTAATATAGATAAAAACATTTCTATGTAAAGAGTTAGTTGAATATTTCTTTAGAGAAATGAACATTTGTAACAGACCGTATCCACACTCCAGCGTGTAGGAATTTATTGCTAAGTGGATCAAAAAGAAATGAATTTCTCTCTACGCATAGGTCGACTCAACTGTTCAGTTATTCAAAAAAGCTAGACATTTTCTTTTTATTTTGAAAAAGTTGGTTCTCAAATTTTTTCGTATATTATAACTGAAAGCTGGGGAACAAATTTTACGTTATGTTATTACTGAGAGCCCAGCGAGGGTGGCGACAATCAAGCAAACAAGCAGGCAGCCCAATGATGTTATCACACTTCACAAAAGTTTTCAATTTTGCTAGACCACTCGTAACACTTGGAATTAGGTTATTCGTAGAAAAAACAATTCAATGATAAATAAATGAATTGGAAATTGGGGTTTCTTGACTGATAAAATAATTCGATATCAATTGAAACATATCCAAAATAAACTTTCTGAGCTGGGACAGCGGGAGATATTTTCCGTAAAACGGAGATTTGTGACAGACCGTATCCATACTGCAGCTCGAGGTGTGAGGTACTGATACAAAGTTGGGCCAAGAGGGACGCGAATTTGTCTCCAGTAAGCCTTTGCTCATCCCGCCCAAATTAGGTAGAAATAATATATGGAACTAACTGATGAGAGCCTCTTTAAAGCAAGGCATGGGTACTGAGTTGGGGCAAAAGGAGAGAGTGAGTAAAAGTCGGACGTACCCTGTCAACACGTTCCCCGCGTTTTGGGCTAACAGGTAAATTACTCATCAAAAAACACGTGTACCAACAGGTAAATTGCCCATTAATTAATCTGTGTACCAAAAGGTAAATTGCCCATTAATTAATCTGTGTACCAACAGGTAAATTGCCCATTAATTAATCTGTGTACGAAAAGGTAAATTGCCCATTTACGTACCGGTACAAATGAATGACATTTCACCTCTCACCATTTTTTAAAAAATAACTGTTATCTGTACTAGGTGAAATGATATTGTGCAATTGTATTTTTCATATATATTAGGAAGAATAAAAATTTATTCGAGCAGTAAAGTCGGTTTCCTTGATCTGCTACTTACAACCTGACCAAGCCAATCGTTAGCCACGTAATGCCATCATAATGAATTGCTTGTATTTTTGCCCTGAAGTTCTGAGAAAATGTACGAGAGCTATGATCTGCCTTGTATCTATTGCTTCTTCTTCTTCTGTAATGGCCCGTAGGGACTGCTGTCGGAGGATGTAATGACTGGACGGCTAGCTTGTGGTACTGTGGTTTGCTGTAGCGACGCTTGCTAACTATGATTATGATTTTCGTGGAAAGCATGACACATCGTCTGCTTTTCCGTCGGGGCTGTTAGCTTTGAGCGCTTCTGCGTATCTCAGCATTCTGGAACAAAATATTTGGAATCCCAGGATCCGGGAGTTCCAGCATATTTCATATGTTAAAAAACAAACATGAAAACAAAATAAAATTTACGTTATTATTCTGCTTGTTTCGTGAGTGCATCCTCTTGTCAGTCAGTCCGTGAGAGACCATTTGAGGGTCAAGCGGTGTTATGGTTACACCTGGTAAGTCAACTGTCGATACGGAGTCAACTGTCGTTAGGTAAATAAAAAATTTCAGTTTAAGCTAGGACATCAGGACAAGTTAGAGTAACTTAGTAAAGGATAACGCAGGTTAGGATAGGTTAGGATAGGATAGGTAAGGTTATGGTGAGATAGCTTAGGGTAGGTTTTGCTCCAGGTTAGGTTAACCTAGGTTATGGTGAGATAGTCTAGGATAGGTTTGGCTCCTGGTATGGCAAGAATGGGTTATGTTGGGATGTAAGGTTAGATAAGGTTAGATTTGAATTGCTCAGGTTAGCTTTAGAGAGGTTGAGTGAGAACGTAAGATTCGGTTTGGTTAGGCAGGAATAGGTCATTAGGATGAGTTAGAAAAGATTCAGTGTTAACACAATTCCTGTGAAGGGACCCACCAGTGGTCACTGGGAAGATTTTCATGATGCTGCTGACTGACCTGTAATCACTAACACAATTTTTATAAATACTTAATGAAAGTTAAATAAAGGAACGATACAGTTAATTTTGTTATATTTCAAAATTTCTTTCTACAATTGACTTAAATTTGAATTGAGCATTAACCTTCAGTTTAACCCATCGTAAAAAACCTAAAGTTAGGAGAATATATAAAAATAATGAATAGTTTTTCCACGGATCTATCTACCTCCACGATATTATTGACCATGGAACTCCTACCGGTATTGCTAGTCTTGTACCGTAAGTTGTGTGTGATCCCCGATGTTTTTGTTAGGACACTTGATTGCTTGTATGGTTGTCAGGGTTAAATTTTATCTTTCTGTAATAACGTAAGGTAAGTTCAGCACCTGCTCTTACTAAATCATGGTTGAAATTCACATTCCCTCTCTTATTGCAGATAATTTGAGACTGAAAAAGTCGCGCAGAGAAGCTCACGGTTCTCTTTGGTCCAACTTATTAATAATCACACACGCTATATTACGGAAACATTGTATTACAGATACTGCCAAATGTTCATGTAATGAAAAAAATTTTCCCCGCTGACTCTTTGTTAAGCTCATGTAGTAATGTTGTTATTCTTGCACAACTTACGTGTAAGAGTCGATACGAATTGTGATATGAGTCTCTGTTATAACTCTGATAATGTTGTTTGATTGGTTGGTTCATCATTTGCACATTTCTCACCGCCTACATTGCTCTCTGTGCAAAATTCAACTATCTGCTTGCGGTTATTGTAAATGGTAGATTCAACTATCTACTTGCGGTAATTGTAAGGGGTAAATTCAACTATCTACTTGCGGTAATTGTAAGGGGTAAATTCAACTATCTACTTGCGGTAATTGTAAGGGGTAAATTCAACTATCTTTTGCGTATATTGCAAGCAGGGAAAAATATTTATTACGTACGGCGAAAAAAATTTCTGTACTTTGGCCGGCAAGATATCAACACTGTGACTGCAACATGAGCCGTTGTGGGGATTTTCACAATGCGACTGACTGACCAGTGTTCATGAATTTAATTTTTATACATTCGCAAGCAAAAGCTAAGGAGGGCACGATCCATTTGATGTTTGTTGTTTTCAACATTGGTTGCTTGAATCGTCACTTATTTGAATGTTGAACTTCAGGGTCACCCATCGCAGCTTAAAGGTAGAAGAAATTGTGTTGTGTTAAATGTGTTTAACTGATTTTAAATCATGTTATATTTATATATTATACTTATTATAATTATTATATTTATCTTATTATATATATATTATACATTTATTATACATTATATTATAATTATTTATTAAATTTATTTATTATATATAAAATTTATTATTATATTATATATACGAGTCATTGTCTATGGTAAAAGTTGGTTCTATGAATAACCTAACTGAACCTATCACTGGTGATCTAATGTACACTGTGTACTTTTGAAAATTGATAGTTTTATTTCGGTTGCTTGTTCGCTTGCCCCTCCCCTCCACACTGAAACATAATGTTTCAGAGTTAATAATAAATCAATTCACGCAATGATAAAAACACCGATGATTTCTATATACGTACGTATTTGTACCTACTTACGTAATTGCACCTACGTACGTATTTGTACCTACGTAGGTATTTGTACCAACGTACGTATTTGTACCTACGTAGGTATTTGTACTAACGTACGTATTTGTACCTACGTAGGTATTTGTACCTACGTACGTATTTGTACACACGATCTGAGCACATACGTACCGGCACATCCTCCAGTCGAGCCGAGGCGAACTGTCCGCTCAGCGACTGCGCTCGCGACCGCGGACGAGCGGATCGCGAGCTGTACGAAGCGAACGAACTTATTTTAATTTTATTTTTACTTGCATGAGTTTTATTTCGCAATTTCACACTCAATCAAACACAACTGCGACAATTTAATCATGCAAAAATAATTCCAGTTCTTCAGTGAGTAAAAAGTTGATTTACGACCAAAAACTTTTCGTACGCTCACAATTTTTTGCCCATAACCCTACACTATCATTTTTTTACAACCTATCTTCCAGTGATAGCCGTAAAGCCAGATTATTTGTAACTTTTATATTACATATTTGCTTGCTGAAAATACAGATTGTGTCAATGATTATTAAAAAAATACTAATAGTTGTTGATGCATGAATGACTTCAAGTGCTGCGATTGCCTTCCGTCCGCTCGTAGAGGTGATCCATGGCTGTCAGTCATTCAGTGTGCGCGCTGCCTTCCGTGCGTAAGGACGTGTGTGGTTCAGCTTGTATCACTGACACGTGGAGCATCCAGGTCTTCCTTGACCAGAATTTGCTCGCTCACGTTTCATATAGACATCTCACATACATCCCTCGCATAAACTGTGCAGAGGAGCTCATATAACTTGCAGAATGAGTGAAACTTGCCGAGGTTTGGACCCTGCAGCGAAGATTATAATTTTGAATGGGTACAGCGGAGGCCGAGCTGCGCGGGGTGTGCAGCAACCCTGTCATTACTCTAATATTGGTATCCATGACAATTATGGGCGCTCGACTATCTCCTTCTCTAATGATAGCGAAGGAGCCTTGTCCGTCACTGTCACTCAAGGTTAACCTCACGAGCAACACGGTTCAGAACCATCTTACGCTGCTCCTCTAACGCTTCCCTCCAGCCAGCAACGTAACCTGCAATCTTAGCGAGCTTTAATTCGATTTTTTATGGCTTTAAATAACTGATATCAGAAGGAAACGGCGCTCTTGTACTATCCAGTTAAAGCATCTCAACTGGAATTTGTATTCCTGTAAAAATTGGACTTGCTGTCTTCATGAGGTAATGCGTGGCAAAATGCTTGAAAGAATACCATTAGAAAATGAACTTTTGGCTTCGTGCAACTTATTGCGGAGCTTGCTTCGTGAAACTGTGTTTCTGACCGAACAAAGCAAAGAGTGCGAATAGGAAGAGCATTTGCGTCCATGTGACAAAAGAAACTTCATGAAAGTGAAACGCGTGCCCGAAATTCAAGGACTCAACAAAGAAGATGTCTTTCGTAACTGCCATGATGTCGCAGCGAACTCGATCGTCTTTGATTTCTGCAGTGAGAGGATTTTCTGACCCTCGAGTTGTACAAGAGTTGGGTCGTGGAGTTGGACTCCTCGTCGATAAGGCCATTGGATCTCTCCTTGTTTTGAGCGGGTGTTGAACTTCTCAAAATGCGAGGATCGGCAGGCAGTGTCTCTCTCTTCTCTGCCTGGAGGAGTCCAAGTTACGGGCCCAAAAATGTGAAAAATTGAAATTTCAAAGCAAAGAATTGAAGAACGGTAATTGGAAGTTCTCTTTGTTTCTAGATAAAATATCAAATGCTTCTTCCTTATCATTCATGCGGCGAACAATTAGGGGAAATTCTGTCGGAAGATTCCATGTCGTCTTCCCTCTAGTACGTCCTGCTGTACCGACCATATTGGGTATATCGGGCATGTATTCAATGGCGCGTTATATGGGGAGTGAGTTATGTTATTCACTCTTTCCTTGAGCTAAAATTTCTCGCACGAGCAAAACAATATCACAATACGTGAGAGTATAGTAGTGGAGGTATATAGTAACACATGAGACAAGAAATTACTTAAGCCTACTCGCTCGATGTCATCCTCGCAACATTTATCGCATTAACACGGCCAAACAGTGTTGTTCTCATTGATATTGATCTCAAAATTTTAGCTCGTGCTTTGAGAACCCATCCTCCAGGTCTGGAAACTCACAATCCAAGAACTCTATTTGTTGTTCATCTCCGCTCTTTTGAAGAGGTTTCAAGTTACCGAAGAAGCAGACATGATGTACTACAACAACTCCTACACCTCCGACTCCGTTCATTTGTTAGGGACATACCCAGCCATTTCCTCCCTAGCTGGGTGATTCATCAATGCGTTGCATCATCATTTGGATTCTTCAGCCGCCCAAGGTAACCATCAGCGGACGAAGAAGAATGGCTACGATGTGGGAGCTAATCGAACCAATTAAAGGTGTTTTGGACGCTGCGTCCACTGCTCTTGCGAGGTGAGTTTTTTCATGTCAGTCGAAATGTGTTGTACGACTTGAAGTCAACTGCTGCGTTTCGTCTCTTGTTTTGATTGCATGCTGATGCAAGAGGTAGTATGTATCTGCGATGGCTTCTCTCAAATTGTACTACTCCCGAGATGCGTTCAAAAGGAACTATCATACTTCAAGGTTTGGTTGCTTATCGTATTAATAGTGTAATTCTGCGCCTTTTCTGTTTACCATTGCACTGTGTTGTTTCATCCATTTCTGAGTTCCGACATTACGTATATCCTTCGCTCTTTTCAGCAGCTTTTCTTTGTTGTACTATAGACGTTGCGTTGCAGGACAGTGAGTTAGTTGTGGATGATTTTTTGAACACGATCAGACGCAAAGCCAAGAATGAACAATGTGCTAAACTGCACTCCTACACGAATCCTAGGAGTGCAACAACAACAACAACAACACGGAAGCCAGTCCTACGGTGGACGCTAGTCCTATTGTTGTGGACTTTTATGGATGCGAATCATAGAATTCTTGGCATGAATCTGGCGGTTGTCCACCTTATTCTCCGTCCTGGTGTTCTGCGTTACGGCAACCTCTAGCTCAACACATACGTAGTCTGCAGTACTGCTTGTATTTTCCGCCGATTTTGTCTTTGTAGGCATTGAGTTTGACGTGCATTCTATGGTAGTGCTCGGTTTTTACTAGGTGCGTTATCTGCATGATTGTTGTCTAAACTTAATTTGTTTAGCTTCAGAGTCTAAAAGTTTCTGAAGGCACTGATGTCGATATCTTTGTTATATTGTACGGAAGAGGTTACTGCATGTAGTGGGTACTTGACTGAAGTTTTTTAACCTTCTCACTTTCATGGTGGATAAATTTTTGTTTGGACTACACAGAGTGACCGTAACTTCGTTGAACAAACCTCAACATGAAGTTGTAACTCTTGAAATACACACTTTTACTCAGTGCACGAAAATGCTTCGTTAAAGTAATAAGGACGTGAAATTTTCCCATGGCTACTAAGGTCTCTTGATATTCCGCCCCTAGATTTATAAATCTGGAGACATTTGAAGAGTGTAGTGTAGGAAACAGCAATTCGTTACGAAGGAGACTTCTATAATAGAATTGTTGAAGCCTCCGCAAGGATTAGTGAAGCTCCTGGTGTCTTCGATCGCGTCCGGCAATCGTTGCACCGGCGTTAGTACGCCTGCACCCCCACAGGTGGGCTTCATGTTGAACATCTTTTGTAAATACCAAACCTAATGAAAATATAGTTTTTTTTGTGTTCATTAAGGTTGTGATTCTGTTTCTTGTGTTTATAATTTAAACATGTCCGACCTATAACATTTCATTTCCTCTCAAAGTACGAATTTTTATACAATATGTTTCAAATTTCAAGTCCTTGTGATTCTGTTACAAATTATTTTCGACCACACGGTCATTGAGCAAAGAGTGTTAATTTCAACGGTCTCAATTGCATCTTGAAGTTTGTACAAGAATGTGCCGGCCACCTTGTATGACCGCATTTGTCATAGGTATTAAGTCTTTGTTATTTTGTACATCAAACCGAATCCCCTTAGGGGGTTACAACTATTATTTCTATAGGAATTAACATTTTCAAGGGAAAAATAGAAAGTTCCTTGCTCAGAGTTACGTAGGCCTTCTTTTTGCTGAAATCCAATGTTTCTTGCTATATTAAGGACCATATTATTCTCGTTTCACTTCTGTCCGGTTTTTCAGCACCTACTACTTTCTTCTTCAGTTTTCATCATGTTTCATGAACTTCTTTTTCCACTTACAGTTTCTATGTCCCTTGTGTATAGATTCCTCGTTCCATTATCTTCATACTATATGGTGCTTTCATCCTTCCTCTCTTTGGATCACTTTTGTTGCGGATAGGGAGGCTCAAACTAACATCTAATCTAAATCTAGCTGAATTTGTCGTGCAAATTATCACCGTACGAATTGCATGATGATGCTCTTTGATGCGCAGCAAAGATCTCTTTTTTGTGCATCTGAATTACATCGTACTATAGATGATTAATATTTTGTTCATTTTCCTGCAATGTAGTATTTTTGTGACGTTATTTCGAGCAAGTCCGTTGTGCAATGTTTAGCTTTTTTCTTGTTCAGTTTAATGTAAATTAAACAAAGGTCCTGTTTTGTCTCGTCACAACTGGGCTCTTCCACCGTACATGACACAGGTCTCAGTTGAAATTGAATAGGAAATTATTTCACTCAACTTTGGCACAATTACAGCGTCAACTCAAGTTTAAAACAGGTAATTTTTTAAACTTTGCTGAATTTTCTTTTGTTCTTTTACCTTTGTGTGTTTGCTCTTCAAGTAGCGAATTCTTTTTAGTCATCATGCATTACAGTCTCAATGCCTCCGCGCAACACTCAATTGACCTTTTTATTTTCTTGTTTGCCTACCTGAGACATCTATTGAGTTTCATAGATTATTCCCTCGTTAAATCTTCATGTAACGTCGACTCGTTCGAGCTTAATCTGTGACACTAACTTGTTTCCCCAACGTTATGACACTAACGACCGAGTGTGGGCGCGCAGGCTCCTATAATTGCTGCCAGTCTTCACGTTTTAGCAGCGGAGGACCAGCGTCTTCTTTGTAATTGCTGTGATAGCGGCAACGATTTGGCGAGCTTCGTCTACCGCTTGCTGCGGCCTGGTTCCTCCAACGCACGTTTAATTCCGTGTTGAATTAACGCAGGTTCAGGTCTGTGCTTCAAATCCAATTTTATTTATTTCTTACCCACTTCACGACACGAATTTTGAACATGTTTTTCACCCACGTTGTAGGTTTGAGCATCTCTCAAGAAAAGGAGAAAGTTCCACAGCGATTTCAAACCAGGTTTTTTCAGAACTTAAACTTGTATCACAAATCTGGGGCACAGATATGAGTTGGACGTCGTGGATTTCACAGTGCAAGGCCTTCGTGACAGCTGCTCGGCGGCGGTGTTTCGGCCGACGGCACGGCCGACGGTTTCTCTGGTGCTGGACGTTGCTAATCAGACCGTGACGGCCGTCCGGAGCTGCCTCCACAGCGCTGGTCGTCATTGCCTGGCTGTCCGTCACAATGGTTGTACCTAATTTCAGAGTAAAGAACTGAACCATTAAAAACAGCTCCTTTGATTGCGCTCTCGTTTGTTTACGATCTTGGTAGAGTTGGGCCAAGTTCCGAAGATCAAAACTGAAATCTTCACAGTTGTTGTATAGCTGACGTATCATATAAAATTTTTGTATGCATTTATCTCTTCCACAGTAAAGTACAGCATGTACGCTGGGAACGTGTAGCAAAGTTTTCCGAGGCTAGGTTTTTATATTTAGTATAAAATTTTCTCGTATTTTTTTATTCAAATCAATAACAGTGAGCGAAATTGCATTTATTATTACGTAACATTAATTTGTCACTTAGATTACAAATTTGTATGTATTTATCTACCAATGTTGAGTAACCTCATTCATATATTTCTGTGGAGGTTTAGAAATACATTAACTTTGAGATTTTTAATTGAGTGAGGAAAATTATGGTAGGGAAATTAATTTCTATCTATCTCTTAAAGCGTACTAGCCTTAATCAGGGGTAAACTTATTACAAAGATGAAAACTTCTGTAGTATGTTGACTTCTGCGCTGCGAGCGGCGACAGTTGATACGTCCAGCGATGTCTTTGCGGCGGGTAGAAATAAGAACACAAACAATTAAATATCATCTTCCTGCAACAGCTTTAGTCCCGAAATTTCAATGGATCGAAAAAATTTCATGGAAGATTTAGTGAAAAAAGAAAAAGAAATTGTTGGAAATTTGTTATCGAAAGTAAAAATAAATGTTTGGTTTAAAAATTTGTGTTTTTATCCTGCAGGCAAGAAATTCCTGTGTTAAATGCGCTTATGTTACACCATCTCTGTGGAAAATCTTGAGTTGTGTTTCGAAAATTTCGTAGTCTCCACTTCTATGAAATTCGTACATTTTCGGTATATTTTCGTCCACCTCAACGCTTAGCAGAATAGAAGTGAAGGTCTTTTAAAGATTCTCGAAATATCAGTTTTAACCGATAATCTTGCACTACTCTAGAGGCCTAAATTGTGACTGGTAATTAATTTATCTGCTTGCTCATGGATAACTTCTGCCGACCTCCCAATGAATGGATAAATTTTGCTGGAAGGAGTTTCAAATGGTAATAACATTCTGCGATAATTGAAGTTCATTTCTTTCATATTCCTGCCTTCAACTCAGTCGTGATTTTTTGCATAAATATCTATAGTACTTCAGGTGTGCGCAGAGATGAATTGCTTCTGCCTCAAACAAATAAGAAAGTGACCAGTTTGTCTTTCTCCGCCTATTTCTTGTGGAAAGTTTTTTCGAATTTTTCCTGAAAGCTTACACCGAAGCGCTACATTAATTTCCATGCTTCTACTCGTAGATGAGCGTCATCATCTTTTATCTTATTTTGTAAATTTCTCACTCATCACATTACTTTTCTGCGTTTAACTTACGAGCTTATTGAAAATATTCACAAAGCTTATTATGTGCTAAGTTGAAGAAATGTTGTTTTGTCTTCAATTTATCTACTGCAATGTTACAAATTATTTTGCGCCTATTACATTTTCTTTAAAGTCGTCACGAGTGCATTCACGATTCAGTAACGTTGTCGTACTTCCAAGTACGACAACAAATACTCTTGTCAGTTGGTATCGCTGAAGGCTTGTAAAAAACTATAATTTATAATTTCAGGAGATATGCTCCTTACACAGACTTGGTTTTCATTATAGTTTTGAGCGCGGATGTTAATGTTGGAAAAACAGTAACATTGCTCCTGCGTTTGATGGGCAAATAAATGTATATTTTAGAATAAAGTGCTGGAAACGAAGTGACGAAAGTATACTCACATTGTTAAGTCGTCGATGGTTGTTGTGGGCATCTCTTAGAGGCTAAAATCGTATCAGACTAGGCGTTGTACGTATGTTGAAATGGGTCATTCAACGATTGATATTGGTTATCAATGCTGGATATCTGAGTAGTCGGGTCCCTTAGAATTTAGTTCGACATTAGAGAATTAAGGCCTAAAAAATAGAACTTGAACTACAATAGGGAAGATTGCTCATCTCTGCTGAAAGGATATGCTGAAAAAGATGTCCTTGTCTGTTACGATGCCATAAAGAGTCACTTTACGCCTCAGTTATGAACCTGGCCACTATTCTAGCAGAATTTAACAACTTTTAATTTTGGCTATAGGCTGCCTTGGACCTGGTTTTGTAGTTAGGCAATTAGACTCAGCCACCAAAAATCGCTAACTTGATAAGATGATGGTAATTGATCAAGTTTTTTCTCACTTAAGTTACTCCAACTTAACTCCACATGACTTTTGTATCTTAAGCCAGTTTAGCCAACTACTCGGTCATGTTTCACTTTTCTGAATAGGTCGTGAAAAGTCAACAGGCTGAAACCTTGAGCTAAATGTAACATGTACAATTTTGCACTGCGTTTTACGGTGAATGTCGAAAACTATTTTTGAAGCTCGGCTAGTAATTTGTAGACTTGGAAATTGTTCTATTTTCCACAGCGAATGGAGAATGAGTTGACCTAAACAATAAGAACACTACCATTAAAGCAGCAGGAATTATAGTCATTATCCCGATAATTTGATGTTTTATTCGACAAATCCCGAGTGTCTGAATTCCACAACGCCCTGGTGATTTCCACAACGCCCATTAGATATGAGGCTGCAGAATGTGGCGCAAATTAGAGTTGTGCAGGATGCCTTGTTGCTAATTTCGTTTAGATCTGTAACACTTCACACTTTACCTAACATCTACCCTTTTGTGCGTGTGTGTGTGTGTGTGTGTAGTCTGCTTATCACTTGCGTCTAAAGTTTGCTCATTTATGTCTTGATCACTGATTTTCCCTTGTATATTAATTCTATTAATTATCTTGAAAAAATCAGATAAACTTTTTATCTACGCGTTACTGTATGAAATCCTCGATATCTTGAGCTCAGCATTATTTTCTGGCTCGACAATATGTGATCAAGAACTAAATTGAGAGAAAGAGACGAGAAAATTTTATTGCGCTTGTAACTCCTATATTGGATCGAATTGCTTCTGCAAGTTCTATGGATGCCTCTTCTGGTAGTTTACTTACTTTTGATAATAATTTTCAATCACTCTTCTACTTTGGTATGAAGGATTTACTGCATTGTGCACAATTTTTTCGAGATGATTATGTACATTTTGTTCATCGGTGCTTCTAACGGAAATGTCGACGGCGAAAAGTAACGTTAAATGTTACTTGGAATTCTCTTGCGTGCTGCTCATTTTTTCCCACACTGTAATCCCTGCTTCAAATTCAACGAGAAATCCAGAGATTTATTCTATACCGTCTTCTTGGTAATTCATGTAGAGATTTCTCAATGTCTCTGTACCGTAGATCTCGACACTCGCCTCGGCACTTTCTAGCAGTGCAAACTCGGGGAGTGTAATTTTAGGTCTCAGCCTCTGTTCTCCAGGATCCAACCGCCGGTTTGGGAACCTCAAAACTGATGTCGTGGCTCTACCTCTTCGCTGTCCAATTTTTATAATGATCGAGTGTATGCACCATAAGGGCTGGCGGTGTGTGGACGGCGAAAGTTGTTTTGTCTGTGGTTGAGATGTGCCGGACTTGAATTATATCAAACTCTGAACCTAAGTGCCGAGCACAACTGCTTTTTTACGTGATTTAAGGCTTTTGGTTAGTAGCGATTCCTGTTGCTAGGAGTTTCATCGGTATTAATTTCTATGTTAATGGTTATTGGTGTGATTGCTATCATGGACGCCGCAGTGTTCCGTGCTCGTCTGCTATGCTATTATCGCCGTCTACTCTAGCAATTGCGTCTAACTTGGAGCTGTCCAGCGATGGCTGTCGTCTGCTGAGGCTGTTTTATGGTAGAGCCATGACGAGTGCGCTGCGATTTTGCCGTGCTGTCCATGGCTCATGATGGCGCAGCGTTTTTTACGCACTCATTTCAAATTTTATGTGACCAGACTCATTACAGGACACTCAAAAATAATTTTGCAGTACAGACAGATTTATTAAAAAAAAAAAAATAACCCACGTGCACGTTACAAAGTTCAGAGATGATATTATCCTTCAGTATAGAGTTGTGTACTCAAAAGTTCTGCTGCTTAACAGAGTTGTGAGCCAGAGCCATTTCGACGCTTCAGAAATCCACGTTTGGACAAATGACTGTTTTTAGAAGGCCGTGCGGACCAGGGAAGCCCGGCTGATCATGCTGAGTAGTCGCTGGCGGCCGGGAAATTCCAATTAATTACACGCATCACGAAGAACAGATTCAGGGACTACAGCGGCCGGACAACACGAATGACATTCTCTGAGTGCTGGACAGAAAAAGTCATCGAATCAGTGAACACCAAATATTAAATGTAATCTTGCCGAAAAAAAGACAAAAAAATTATGATAGATGTTAATAGCAAAACTCAATTCCGTTACCAATCTCACCGATCAATCATAAGTTGAAAATAATAAGTACTCGCCATAGCGAAGTTGTTTTTGCTGCAGATAAATTTCTCCACGTGTTCCCTGAGAGACAGCGTTATTCATGGGTTCAACGCTGCCACTATTTTGGAACGAAAAAATCGAGCTCCTGAATGATGCTTGTCGCTCCTCTGCTGGAGTTGGATTGATTAACTCCTGCTCGGCGCGCGGAAAAAATTCCAATAAGATATGGGCCATTTGAACGGAGCAGAGCTCGTCACTTTTTTAGTCACTGGTCAAGTTTTAGTCTGAGTGTAATGGTTATCCTGAACCATTGCATTAGTGGCTGGTGGTTCTCTGGTGATACTAGTGGTGTACTGGTGGGTGGTGCTTTGGTGATATTAGTGGTGTACTGGTGGGTGGTTCTCTGGTGGGTGGTGCTCTGGTGATATTAGTGGTGTACTGGTGGGTGGTGCTCTGGTGATATTAGTGGTGTACTGGTGGGTGGTGCTTTGGTGATATTAGTGGTGTACTGGTGGGTGGTTCTCTGGTGGGTGGTGCTCTGGTGTGTGGTGCTCTGGTGGGTGGTGCTCTGGTGATATTAGTGGTGCGCCAAATGCAATGCAATAATGCGCCAAATGCAATTTGCGATCACTTGAAAGTGCGCTTGGGTTCCGGTGGGTGACCATGCCGTGAAGTCGATTGCTCCTTATTTTTTGAATTGCGCATAACCTAAGTTACTCGTAGACTAAATTGTGCAATTGTATGTTTCATTGTAGTTGTTGTCTGCGTACCTGTTTTTCTAGTATCACATGCCGCCGTGCAGGTAGCCTGCTGCACGCAACGAAGTACCGTTTCTTGAACTACTAAATGTTTCCATATCTTCCACCCTCCGCTGCTATTGGGGAGCCTCACACGCAACCAACCGCACGCTCTCTCAGCAGATACCATCACTTGTCCGTTCACCGACGTCATCTTCAACCGCTCTTTTGTATGGCCGCCCTATCCGGCTTTCAGTCTTCCCTGGTGCATTTTTTTCAATCTAGCCGTCGGATCATGTTATCTGTCTCAATTAACTGGGGGCATCCAGCGTTAATTTAATAGAAATTAATTTAGATTCTTCTTGGGTATATAATTATGTTTCCATACCAAGACGATACATGCAAGTTGTCGAAGATGTGGGTGTAACTTGTAAAAAGCTAATAGGATATTATATTTGCACAGCCTCTTCCACTCATAAGTGAAATCACTAAAGAAAATAGCCTCAAGTTTACTTGGGTTATTATTTTAATTTTGATTATTATGTCGTTCTGCGAGTTGTTCACTCCCAACGCCTTCGATTGCTTCACCAACTTATCTCGCAATTTTGCTTTTTGGTCTTTACCAAGATCACATCACCTTGGCTACTTGTCTCTACCAGTTGCAGCTCATTCGTGACTATACCATCTCTCTAATATTCATTTCTAGTTTCAATGGCGATTTCATAATTATTTTATTCATTGATGCTCGTACGATACTAAACGATTTTTTCCTCACTGTAGGTCCATTCAATCTCTTACGAACGGTCATGTTCCTTTTCACTCTCACTGATTACCTCCAGATTTACTCTGGCTTTAGTTTTTTTGGGGTATTTTAAACGTGAATTTCGCGCAATTTTATGTGCAATTTACTCGTTTTCATTTTGCGCAAATTCATTATCTTATGCCGCTCCCTAACTCATTTTATTTCTTTCATCTTAATTCTATTTTCTTATTGGACACTGCATCATTCTATTTCTTTCATCTTAATTCTATTTTCTTATTAGACACTGCATTACATTGTATTCATATTCCCGTTTTTATAACTTCTTCTTCTTTCGTTCATGCAATTTCTTTTTCTCCCCTTCATGCCCTCACCCCACCCACCGACCCCACCAGCTCTCCCCACTCCGGCGGACGGGTGCACCATTGAAGTTTACTCTCTTTTGTTCGGACATCTTTGTTCTGCAGCGACGCCGCTTCGGAACAGCAAATTTTCAGACGCTTTCTCCATAGTTTTCGGAGAATATTCGGCTGGAGTGCGGGGCTGTGCTCGAGCTGAGAAGCTTCGCATCAAGAGCCCTGTGGGACGCCCGGCCGGCGTTGTGAGGGATGCGCGAATATTTTCTGTCGCTGGGTTGTGAGCGTTCTTGTTTGAATAACTTAAGGCATGTGAGTAATCCTCGATTACGTTTTTCAGTTCAATTTTGTTAAAGCTTTTTCAATGATGCGAATTTTAGTGTTATTGTCGTATGAGGAAATGAAGTAATGCCAGTAATTACAACGAATTTTCCCAAATACTGGTGAACACAATGAACACTGAAAGCAGCGAAGTGATGTACTTATAATTAACCGAATTTTACTCTGTGCGACATTCTGTATGCGTTGCTATTTCCCAATTGTGAGGTGGCTGAGCTTCTCCCATGCAACTAAGCACGTGTTCCAGAAGACATTTTTTGTGATCAGTTGTGTGGACACAGGACTCGGAAGGAAGTGGCGCCTCGATATTTCAAATTTTGCACCTCGTTGTTGTATGGGGGAAAGTGACCGCATGAGCCTTTCCTTCAACTGAAGAATTTGCGTTTGAAAGTGTTTTACTGAGTAAGCAACTCCCCAGAGTCGGGTTTATTTGAACATGTGTTTATTGTGAATGTTGCATTTGGGGTGTTTTATTACACGCTTTAGTTGTGAAAGACGTAATTATAAAAAAAAACTTTCCTCATTTGTTCGAGTATTGTTCTGTGTTCTTCTTACGAAAAGTGAGGCTAATACGATCAGTTGGGCTAATAGTCCTATTGTATAGGTGTATTCATTGAAAGATTATTGGGCACAAAAAAATGCGCTCGAAATAAGATGTAAGCAGCATAGATATCTTTTCAGCAGCACTCACTAGCTTTACAAAATGGATCATCATAATAACTTTCCAGGCCTTGATACCTACAAAACTGTTAAAATACTTCATTCCCTTTATAACGTATTTGAGCTCCGTATTACCGAGGCTTTAATGATTCATCTATGTAACGATATATGAGAAATTTGAAGTACAGTGAAAGCTGTTGATGGATTCGATTGTTCTGAGGAGAAGCCAGTCTCTTCTGTGTATTAACTGTCCATTAATCTCGTTCTGTTCTCGCTTTTGTTAGTGACAGGATTACTTGCCACGTCATTTAGAAAACATGTCTCGCAAACTTACTCTCGATATTTTTTCTTCCTTGAAATATATTATCTAAGGACTTAATAATAAATTTCTTGAAACTGGCTGAAGTTTCTATGCAAAAGTCATCTCGAACAAAATAGGATGACATTTAAAAGTGCGTGTGTTTTGTAGTGGCGAATAGTTCGGACAAAATGTAGTGATAATGTTTTTCATGATTATTGTAAACGCAAAATATTAGTGTTACTTCATTTCAGTAATTACCAATCGCCTTGTTGCTCTTTATTTTAATTTCTAACTGCCCTCTTTTCGTTTCTGTTGCATCGGCTGAATGGCGTCTCTGCTTCCCAAGCTGCACACGAATAACTTGGCCCTCAGTCAGGCGAGGGAGTGTGCAGCGGGCACCCGCTCCGTATTGCGGATCTCAGGCACATGTGTTCCGGCACTTCAACGTTGCTTGTAAAATCGTTCATTTTTGGGTTACTAAATTAGCATGGCTAATATGATTTTTTCATGGAATGTTCCGAACGAAAATCGACATGGATGAAAAGAAATCGAGACTATAGTTCAGTCCCTCTGTCCTGCGATGTAAAAAATCGCTCGCAAAAATATTTTTGTGATCTTTTCAGTTTAGGCTTTCTGTCGAGAAAGAATTTACAACTACCAGGAAAAATTGTTCGTTTCTGTCATAGTTGATCATCAGATACATTGAAATATTACATTAGACGTGAGAAATATGTAAAAGTAAGTGAAAATTTGATGAATAAGTGGAAAGTTTAGAAAAAAGGAATTAGTAGTTCCGACCTTAGAAAAAATTAATGCATACTCGTGTGTAGTATGCTTAAAAAAAACAGTCGTTGAAATGTTCGGAGATGTTTTAAAGTATTAAATGATGCATTGACCACATGACGGATTTTTCAGCAGGATATAACATTTACACCTTCGTAATCCATAAATGCTGGATCACAGGATATCCCTGGGAGTCTGAAACGAATGGGGAGGGCACGTGGGCAAGAAAATCTTCCACTCAGTCCTGATTGAGCTCGATACCGATTCTTTTATGATCAATTAGTTTTGAAAATTTACCATTTTGCTGAAATTTGTGTTCAATTAAATTGGAACACTTACCATGTTACGGGAATTTATGATCAATTGGTTTTGAACATTTACCATACTACCGAAATTTATGATAAATTAGTTTTGAATGTATACAAGTGGTTTGCTTTCTGCATATTCGAATTATAAATAATACGTGTAAAATAGGATCATATTTCAATTATAAAGATAAAACTCCTAAAGGTATGCTCTCATCTGTGATTTACAAATATAGTTGCGCACAGTGTGCGTCTGAGTACGTGGGCTCGACCACTCGAGCCCTCAGTATTCGTGTTACAGAGCATGCCGGCCGGAATTTTTGAACTAATCAGTTACTTTCCACACCTTCCCATTTAGTCGGCTCTTATGCAGAGAAGTGCGACATTCCTGTTAGATTAAGCGATTTTTAGAGTAATTTCCTCTGGATCAAACCAAATAAACCTCTGCATTTTAGAATCTCTCCATATTTTAAAGAAAAACTGGTTTTTAATGAGATGCAATCAGCTTTTCCTTTACAACTAACGTAATTTTAATGCTGAACATTTTTATTTTGTTCCTTTCATGTGTTTCTTGCTTTTCTTCTTCCATAATAATTATTGATGTAAATTTGACATTTGACTAGTTTTTTCTACTTGTTTTCAGGTTGATAATGACTCTGGAGGTCGAAACGTTCCAGAATTTTATATTCAATGACTTTCCTAAGTAAATAATGATCTCATTTAAGACATATATCTTGGCACTTTTATATATAATTAGTTTTGAACATTTACCATGTTATTGTGAAGATACGTCTTCCGGAATTTGTGTGCGTTCCACAAACAATCGGAGCACTCAAACAAGATTGAATCGCTCGCCACGAAAATAAAATGTGTGCCAGCCGACGAGGGTTTGCAGTGTTATGCCCTTATGATCCGACTTGTCTTTGAAACTCGGCAGATTTAAATGTAAAGATGATCAAACTAATTTCTGATTCAGGGTAAAAATTACAGAGAAAAATTTCAAGGTTTTTAGCTATAATATTTCTAAAGTGACCAGGATCTAATCATTACTGTGCTAGAACGCATAATTCTCATGACACCAAAAGTGAAGGCAATGGTTCCCCTCGCCGTCACGAGGGGAACTCATTTGTTCGAGCTCAGACCTGAAGTGCAGAGCTCGTCTTCCCCAATGTGCGGATGTTGGTTGTTTGCTTCAGATCCACTGCTGCTTCAGACCTCCTTCAAAGACTCGTGCCCTCATTTCATTTTAAAGAGACGCGCTGCTTTACAGGTGTGAGATTTGTACCCTTGAAGCTACGATACGCTGTTCATTACTTGCATTTTTTTTTTTAAACATTGTAAGATTGCACCCTTGTCTAAGTTTTTAAAAATTCTGTAAAATTAGATCTACTTGCGTAAACACGAGCAGAAAACGGAGCCAATAGTGATAAGAACTACGGAGTTCTGCTGCGGCTGGAAATTAGTTTCAGTGGAATAAACTGTTCGTCCGTGCCGTGTTGTTCTGAGATGTTTTCGTCGAGATGTTTGCAGCTGCGACTGTAGGCCTTATTAGTTGAAGAATAAAGGACGAACAGTTCTCTAATGGGAAAACTGCAGGAAAGAACATCTGACACGATTATGAAAAATAATTAAGTTGTATAGGTATGGGGTACTGGTGTGCTACAATATTTAATAGGGTACTCCTTTTTATTATTAGTAGTTCAATCTTTGAATTATTTTTCCAATTTCTCTATAATACTGACGCTATATTTTTGCTATTCAACCCCTCGAGGTTGTCCACAGCGTCATCTTTGCGAATTCGAAGTTCGCACGCTTTTTGGTGATAGCGAACTGGTGTCAAACTGTTTATATATTAATTTTTTGTTCTATTTGTGTGCAATAGCAGTTACAGTCATAGCAATTCTGATACCTAGTTAGTTACTGAACTGCCATTGATATTAAAGAGATAGGCATGTGTCCGAATTTTTATTTATTCATTTAGCGTTAATATGCTGGAACGTGCCCGTATTTTCGATCTTACATGCAACTAATCTGTTATGAGAAGTTCAAATTGGATACATGATTTTAAAATGTTTTGCAAGCTACCATTTCCGTCGTAATGAATTCCTTCACTTACTTCCTTCACGAAAATAAACCGCAAAAGAAATGGAAGCCTTGTTTGAGCGGCAAATAGTTCTCTTCCTCTGTAGCCCCGCGTGCTCTCAACTTGCTCCAAGTACGATAGTGGTCGATCACTGTCTCATGAGGGAATATATATTACAAAATTTTTTAGTTGTTGTCCTAAGAATTTTCATGAAATCGCCCTCTTTAGGTGAAAACGCTTCATTTTAAATTTGGTTTCAATAACTGCAATGTCTGAGCCCTGAGTTGGTGCCGACGCGAGATCTTCACACCGCAGCCTAAATTCAGGAAAGAAAAAAGCCCAATAGTTAGGAATCACACACCGAGCAACGATTTTCCACCGCTCTGTTTAAACAACACGCTCCTCAATTTTAAGTTTTGTTACATCCTTCCAATAAATTCACATGAAATCTATTACGAACACAAAACATGTTAATGAGAGTTTTGACTCGCCCAACCGACCCTAACCATCGCACTTCCAGCACAGGGTCCGCGTCACTCCGAGCCTGTTCTCACCGCGGCCGTAGAGTACGTACCATCAACCCCTTCCCGGTCATGATTTTCTCCATTCTTGACTTTTTCTTCAACTCTGACATCCCCATTATGTCCTGCCTCCCCTGCCCTATCCTTCTCTCCCCTCCCCTATCCTTCTCTCCCCTCCCCTATCCTTCACTCCCCTG